>CAJHQP010000188.1:0-248976 GCA_905132765.1 Moricandia arvensis | reverse complement strand
CTGGTGTGTCACTGGAATGCTTTTCACTATCCTTATAGAAATCTTTAAAATCAGAATCATCAGCATAGTAATTCTTTATCTGATCAAAACCTGATACATGCACGGAAGCTGGTTCGATGGTTTGGATGGTTGATGGGTCAATCTTATCGGCAAGGATTGAGATCGGATGGGAAGATGGTGATGATGGCCGACTTGCTACCCCTTTCTGTCCAATATAACCTGAAAATAAAGGAAGAACAGTGAGTTTATGAATAACAAAAATAAGAACTGAAACTAAATGGATAAAGGAATGGAATGAGTGATGGATAGAAGCTTGATGATGGATGGATGGAAGATGATGGTGGGATAAATGGTGATTGACTCTCTCAATCCGTGGGTGCTGATTGACTCTCTCAATCTGTGTCTCAAGGCTCTTGAATCTCACAAAGAACCTATGAACCACGAGCTCTATAGTCTCCTAATGCTTCTCACAACTTAGGAACTAAAGAACAACTTTTATGCAAAGAAACTATCTTTGATAAAACTGAATAAAACTTCTTATTAACTTGATGATTGAGGGTGATCTTTACAATGCACGTCTATGAGCTTATATAATGCTCAGATACAAAGGTCCTAACGTTCTAAAACAATTAGAAAAGGAAACAAATCAAAAACTAAGCAAGAAATTAAAAATCTAGCCGTTGGAGCCTTTTGGGGGATTTTGGCTCCAAGTGAGGAATCTTGGTCTCTCTTGAACCTGGATGGTTTTAAGGGATATGTGAGCTTCCTTGGGATCTTCTTGACTGCTTCTAAGGTGATTATCACGTCCAGAAATAAATGAGAAAAGAGCTGTTGGAACTGGATTGCAAGAATCTCCAAATAAGGCAGTTTTGTGTTAATGAGCATCTTCTTGATCCTATGTTGGTTGGTGCATGGTATGAACTCATAGGACTCTCCTGGATCGTGGATTATGTCTTCTGGATGGTTAAGATGATCTCCTGGCTTCCATAGATAAGTTTGGGTCGAACCAAACTGACCAAGTAAAAGATCTTGGATACTTTCCTTAAATGGTGCGGGTTTGGCCAATGTGGGTAAACCAAGCATATCTTCTGGTCTAATTGGGATCCGGCTGATCCTGTGTACTCTGGTGCTCCTTAAAATGTTTTGGAGTTCCTCTGACTGACTTAGAAGGTCTCCTGGTCGCCTTTCTTGAGATTGGATTAATGCAAAACCCGGATCTTCCAAATAAGGTAAGTATAGTAATGGATTGGCAGGTTTTGGAGATTGGGCCATAACTTCAGATTTCTACGTCCATTTCTCCTCATTCTGGGCTTGTTCCAAATCTAAGAGACCCATCTTGAATTCCATCAGCAGTTTTGGATCGGAATACTTCTTCATTGGGCTTGAAACAACTTCTAAACTCGGGTACTCGCGGATGGACGGGCTGGGTAACCTCCGGTTTGTAAAATTGATATCTTCCTGCTCCGGATAGATTTTGGTATGATTCCAATTGCGATTGACTCCTTGTTGAGTGTAGTATGCATGAAAATTTGTTTCATGTAAATATTCCTTATTTTTGGTGAGATATGCCATTTTGACTGAACACATATCCTGGCTGGTCCTTTGGCTGGCTGATTGGTGCAACTGGTTGGTCTCTGGTTCAGCTACTGGTTGGATGGCCTCATCAAAACCCAATAGTTTTGTTTCCATGGAAGTTAACAAGGCATACCTTCTGGATAGTGCATCAGCCACTATATTCTCTTTACCTTGTTTGTAGTGAATCACATAAGGAAAGGTCTCAAGAAACTCTACCCACTTGGCATGTCGTTTGTTCAGCTTGTGCTGGCGCTTCAGATGCTTGAGAGATTCATGATCAGTATGTATCACAAACTGCTTTGGCCAAAGGTAATGTTGCCATGTCTCTAGAGCTAGGATCAAGGCAAAGAATTCCTTGTCATATGTTGGATAGTTCAGCATAGCTCCTCCGATTTTCTCACTGAAATAGGCAATTGGTCTTTTTTCTTGCATTAGCACAGCTCCAATACCTACACCAGAAGCATCACACTCGACTTCAAAAGTTTTTGTAAAATCAGGAAGGGCTAACAAAGGAGCATTAGTCAACTTCCCTTTCAGGTTTTGGAATGCCTCCTCTTGCTCTTTTCACCATTTACACCCCACATTCTTCTTGATAACTTCAGTAAGAGGTGCTGCAATGGTGCTGAAGTCTTTTACAAACCTCCTATAGAAGCCAGCTAGTCCATGGAAGCTCCTTACTTCACTAACACTCGTTGGAGTTGGCCAATCTTTTATAGCTTTGATCTTTTGATGTGATCATGGACCAGATTCCTAAAGAGGGCAAAGGGATCTTAGATGAGCCGCATGATGCCACAATGCACCAGTAGCCTGGTGATGATGCTTTGACCACGCCAGAAGGTCCCATGACCCGTTCCAGAGCCAAGAAACTTAAGGAGACTGTTGTAGGATTACTCACTTCACATCCACAACAAGAAGAAAGTCTTGGACAAGGTTTGATCCGAGATATCTTGATCACCATTCAAGCTATCTCTACATCAGGCTGAGTTAGTGTTTAGGCAAGACATTTGGTGTGTGCTCTTTTCCTTGCTTTTGGTTTTGTCCCACGAGGTTTTCCGAAGGAAGGTTTAACGAGGCCACGACTTGTCTTACAAATCACCTAGGCCCTATCTCGGCCCAAGACTAGCAGAAGTTCATTTATCTTTAGGTTATGTTATATTTTAACCTATAGTTTTCCATTTTATGTTTTCGAAAACCTAGAGAGTTTGTTCTCTGGTTTCTTTTATTTAAGGGTTTCCACAAACCCTATTGTACTCAAGCAATCGAATATTATCAAGTCTTATTTCTCTCTTGACGGCTCTCTCTCTCTAGAAGTTGTCGAGTATCTTTCTGGTGTGTCATATCAAGAGCCTTAAGGGTGTTTAACCTGGTATGTCACTGGAATGCTTTTCACTATCCTTAAAGAAATCTTTAAAATCAGAATCATCAGCATAGTAATTCTTTATCTGATCAAAACCCAATAGTTTGGTTTCCATGGAAGTTAACAAGGCATACCTTCTGGAGAGTGCATCAGCCACTATATTCTCTTTACCTTGTTTGTAGTGAATCACATAAGGAAATGTCTCAAGAAACTCTACCCACTTGGCATGTCGTTTGTTCAGCTTGTGCTGGCGCTTCAGATGCTTGAGAGATTTATGATCAGTATGGATCACAAACTGCTTTGGCCAAAGGTAATGTTGCCATGTCTCTAGAGCTCGGATCAAGGCATAGAATTCCTTGTCATAGGTTGGATAGTTCAGCATAGCTCCTCCGATTTTCTCACTGAAATAGGCAATTGGTCTTCTTTCTTGCATTAGCACAGCTCCAATACCTACACCAGAAGCATCACACTCGACTTCAAAAGTTTTTGTAAAATCAGGAAGGGCTAATAAAGGAGCATTAGTCAACTTCCCTTTCAGGTTTTGGAATGCCTCCTCTTGCTCTTTTGCCCATTTAAAACCCACATTCTTCTTGATAACTTCAGTAAGAGGTGCTGCAATGGTGCTGAAGTCTTTTACAAACGTCCTATAGAAGCCAGCTAGTCCATGGAAGCTCCTTACTTCACTAACACTCGTTGGAGTTGGCCAATCTTTGATAGCTTTGATCTTTTGATGTGATCATGGACCAGATTCCTAAAGAGGGCAAAGAGATCTTAGATGAGCCGCATGATGCCACAATGCACCAGTAGCCTGGTGATGATCCTTTGACCATTCCAGAAGGTCCCATGACCCGTTCCAGAGCCAAGAAACTTAAGGAGACTGTTGTAGGATTACTCACTTCACATCCACAACAAGAAGAAAGTCTTGGACAAGGTTTGATCCGAGATATCTTGATCACCATTCAAGCTATCTCTACATCAAGCTGAGTTAGTGTTTAGGCAAGACATTTGGTGTGTGCTCTTTTCCTTGCTTTTGGTTTTGTCCCACGAGGTTTTCCGAAGGAAGGTTTAACGAGGCCACGACTTGTCTTACAAATCACCTAGGCCCTATCTCGGCCCAAGACTAGCAGAAGTTCATTTATCTTTAGGTTATATTATATTTTAACCTATAGGTTTCCATTTTATGTTTTCGAAACCCTAGAGAGTTTTTTCTCTGGTTTCTTTTATTTAAGGGTTTCCACAAACCCTATTGTACTCAAGCAATCGAATATTATCAAGTCTTATTTCTCTCTTGACGGCTCTCTCTCTCTAGAAGTTGTCGAGTATCTTTCTGGTGTGTCATATCAAGAGCCTTAAGGGTGTTTAACCTGGTGTGTCACTGGAATGCTTTTCACTATCCTTAAAGAAATCTTTAAAATCAGAATCATCAGCATAGTAATTCTTTATCTGATCAAAACCCAATAGTTTTGTTTCCATGGAAGTTAACAAGGCATACCTTCTGGATAGTGCACCAGCCACTATATTCTCTTTACCTTGTTTGTAGTGAATCACATAAGGAAAGGTCTCAAGAAACTCTACCCACTTGGCATGTCGTTTGTTCAGCTTGTGCTGGCGCTTCAGATGCTTGAGAGATTCATGATCAGTATGGATCACAAACTGCTTTGGCCAAAGGTAATGTTGCCATGTCTCTAGAGCTCGGATCAAGGCATAGAATTCCTTGTCATAGGTTGAATAGTTCAGCGCTCCTCCGATTTTCTCACTGAAATAGGCGATTGGTCTTTTTTCTTGCATTAGCATAGCTCCAAAACCTACACCAGAAGCATCACACTCGACTTCAAAAGTTTTTGTAAAATCAGGAAGGGCTAACAAAGGAGCATTAGTCAACTTCCCTTTCAGGTTTTGGAATGCCTCCTCTTGCTCTTTTCCCCATTTAAAACCCACATTCTTCTTGATAACTTCAGTAAGAGGTGCTGCAATGGTGCTGAAGTCTTTTACAAACATCCTATAGAAGCCAGCTAGTCCATGGAAGCTCCTTACTTCACTAACACTCGTTGGAGTTGGCCAATCTTTGATAGCTTTGATCTTTTGATGTGATCATGGACCAGATTCCTAAAGAGGGCAAAGAGATCTTAGATGAGCCGCATGATGCCACAATGCACCAGTAGCCTGGTGATGATCCTTTGACCATTCCAGAAGGTCCCATGACCCGTTCCAGAGCCAAGAAACTTAAGGAGACTGTTGTAGGATTACTCACTTCACATCCACAACAAGAAGAAAGTCTTGGACAAGGTTTGATCCGAGATATCTTGATCACCATTCAAGCTATCTCTACATCAAGCTGAGTTAGTGTTTAGGCAAGACATTTGGTGTGTGCTCTTTTCCTTGCTTTTGGTTTTGTCCGACGAGGTTTTCTGAAGGAAGGTTTAACGAGGCCACGACTTGTCTTACAAATCACCTAGGCCCTATCTCGGCCCAAGACTAGCAGAAGTTCATTTATCTTTAGGTTATGTTATATTTTAACCTATAGTTTTCCATTTTATGTTTTCGAAACCCTAGAGAGTTTGTTCTCTGGTTTCTTTTATTTAAGGGTTTCCACAAACCCTATTGTACTCAAGCAATCGAATATTATCAAGTCTTATTTCTCTCTTGACGGCTCTCTCTCTCTAGAAGTTGTCGAGTATCTTTCTGGTGTGTCATATCAAGAGCCTTGAGGGTGTTTAACCTGGTGTGTCACTGGAATGCTTTTCACTATCCTTAAAGAAATCTTTAAAATCAGAATCATCAGCATAGTAATTCTTTATCTGATCAAAACCCAATAGTTTGGTTTCCATGGAAGTTAACAAGGCATACCTTCTGGAGAGTGCATCAGCCACTATATTCTCTTTACCTTGTTTGTAGTGAATCACATAAGGAAATGTCTCAAGAAACTCTACCCACTTGGCATGTCGTTTGTTCAGCTTGTGCTGGCGCTTCAGATGCTTGAGAGATTTATGATCAGTATGGATCACAAACTGCTTTGGCCAAAGGTAATGTTGCCATGTCTCTAGAGCTCGGATCAAGGCATAGAATTCCTTGTCATAGGTTGGATAGTTCAGCATAGCTCCTCCGATTTTCTCACTGAAATAGGCAATTGGTCTTCTTTCTTGCATTAGCACAGCTCCAATACCTACACCAGAAGCATCACACTCGACTTCAAAAGTTTTTGTAAAATCAGGAAGGGCTAACAAAGGAGCATTAGTCAACTTCCCTTTCAGGTTTTGGAATGCCTCCTCTTGCTCTTTTCCCCATTTAAAACCCACATTCTTCTTGATAACTTCAGTAAGAGGTGCTGCAATGGTGCTGAAGTCTTTTACAAACATCCTATAGAAGCCAGCTAGTCCATGGAAGCTCCTTACTTCACTAACACTCGTTGGAGTTGGCCAATCTTTTATAGCTTTGATCTTTTGATGTGATCATGGACCAGATTCCTAAAGAGGGCAAAGAGATCTTAGATGAGCCGCATGATGCCACAATGCACCAGTAGCCTGGTGATGATCCTTTGACCATTCCAGAAGGTCCCATGACCCGTTCCAGAGCCAAGAAACTTAAGGAGACTGTTGTAGGATTACTCACTTCACATCCACAACAAGAAGAAAGTCTTGGACAAGGTTTGATCCGAGATATCTTGATCACCATTCAAGCTATCTCTACATCAAGCTGAGTTAGTGTTTAGGCAAGACATTTGGTGTGTGCTCTTTTCCTTGCTTTTGGTTTTGTCCGACGAGGTTTTCTGAAGGAAGGTTTAACGAGGCCACGACTTGTCTTACAAATCACCTAGGCCCTATCTCGGCCCAAGACTAGCAGAAGTTCATTTATCTTTAGGTTATGTTATATTTTAACCTATAGTTTTCCATTTTATATTTTTGAAACCCTAGAGAGTTTGTTCTCTGGTTTCTTTTATTTAAGGGTTTCCACAAACCCTATTGTACTCAAGCAATCGAATATTATCAAGTCTTATTTCTCTCTTGACGGCTCTCTCTCTCTAGAAGTTGTCGAGTATCTTTCTGGTGTGTCATATCAAGAGCCTTGAGGGTGTTTAACCTGGTGTGTCACTGGAATGCTTTTCACTATCCTTAAAGAAATCTTTAAAATCAGAATCATCAGCATAGTAATTCTTTATCTGATCAAAACCCAATAGTTTTGTTTCCATGGAAGTTAACAAGGCATACCTTCTGGATAGTGCACCAGCCACTATATTCTCTTTACCTTGTTTGTAGTGAATCACATAAGGAAAGGTCTCAAGAAACTCTACCCACTTGGCATGTCGTTTGTTCAGCTTGTGCTGGCGCTTCAGATGCTTGAGAGATTCATGATCAGTATGGATCACAAACTGCTTTGGCCAAAGGTAATGTTGCCATGTCTCTAGAGCTCGGATCAAGGCATAGAATTCCTTGTCATAGGTTGAATAGTTTAGCATAGCTCCTCCGATTTTCTCACTGAAATAGGCGATTGGTCTTTTTTCTTGCATTAGCACAGCTCCAAAACCTACACCAGAAGCATCACACTCGACTTCAAAAGTTTTTGTAAAATCAGGAAGGGCTAACAAAGGAGCATTAGTCAACTTCCCTTTCAGGTTTTGGAATGCCTCCTCTTGCTCTTTTCCCCATTTAAAACCCACATTCTTCTTGATAACTTCAGTAAGAGGTGCTGCAATGGTGCTGAAGTCTTTTACAAACCTCATATAGAAGCCAGCTAGTCCATGGAAGCTCCTTACTTCACTAACACTCGTTGGAGTTGGCCAATCTTTGATAGCTTTGATCTTTTGATGTGATCATGGACCAGATTCCTAAAGAGGGCAAAGAGATCTTAGATGGGCCGCATGATGCCACAATGCACCAGTAGCATGGTGATGATGCTTTGACCATTCCAGAAGGTCCCATGACCCGTTCCAGAGCCAAGAAACTTAAGGAGACTGTTGTAGGATTACTCACTTCACATCCACAACAAGAAGAAAGTCTTGGACAAGGTTTGATCTGAGATATCTTGATCACCATTCAAGCTATCTCTACATCAAGCTGAGTTAGTGTTTAGGCAAGACATTTGGTGTGTGCTCTTTTCCTTGCTTTTGATTTTGTCCCACGAGGTTTTCCGAAGGAAGGTTTAACAAGGCCACGACTTGTCTTACAAATCACCTAGGCCCTATCTCGGCCCAAGACTAGCAGAAGTTCATTTATCTTTAGGTTATGTTATATTTTAACCTATAGTTTTCCATTTTATGTTTTCGAAACCCTAGAGAGTTTGTTCTCTGGTTTCTTTTATTTAAGGGTTTCCACAAACCCTATTGTACTCAAGCAATCGAATATTATCAAGTCTTATTTCTCTCTTGACGGCTCTCTCTCTCTAGAAGTTGTCGAGTATCTTTCTGGTGTGTCATATCAAGAGCCTTGAGGGTGTTTAACCTGGTGTGTCACTGGAATGCTTTTCACTATCCTTAAAGAAATCTTTAAAATCAGAATCATCAGCATAGTAATTCTTTATCTGATCAAAACCCAATAGTTTGGTTTCCATGGAAGTTAACAAGGCATACCTTCTGGAGAGTGCATCAGCCACTATATTCTCTTTACCTTGTTTGTAGTGAATCACATAAGGAAATGTCTCAAGAAACTCTACCCACTTGGCATGTCGTTTGTTCAGCTTGTGCTGGCGCTTCAGATGCTTGAGAGATTTATGATCAGTATGGATCACAAACTGCTTTGGCCAAAGGTAATGTTGCCATGTCTCTAGAGCTCGGATCAAGGCATAGAATTCCTTGTCATAGGTTGGATAGTTCAGCATAGCTCCTCCGATTTTCTCACTGAAATAGGCAATTGGTCTTCTTTCTTGCATTAGCACAGCTCCAATACCTACACCAGAAGCATCACACTGGACTTCAAAAGTTTTTGTAAAATCAGGAAGGGCTAACAAAGGAGCATTAGTCAACTTCCCTTTCAGGTTTTGGAATGCCTCCTCTTGCTCTTTTCCCCATTTAAAACCCACATTCTTCTTGATAACTTCAGTAAGAGGTGCTGCAATGGTGCTGAAGTCTTTTACAAACATCCTATAGAAGCCAGCTAGTCCATGGAAGCTCCTTACTTCACTAACACTCGTCGGAGTTGGCCAATCTTTGATAGCTTTGATCTTTTGATGTGATCATGGACCAGATTCCTAAAGAGGGCAAAGATATCTTAGATGAGCCGCATGATGCCACAATGCACCAGTAGCCTGGTGATGATCCTTTGACCATTCCAGAAGGTCCCATGACCCGTTCCAGAGCCAAGAAACTTAAGGAGACTGTTGTAGGATTACTCACTTCACATCCACAACAAGAAGAAAGTCTTGGACAAGGTTTGATCCGAGATATCTTGATCACCATTCAAGCTATCTCTACATCAAGCTGAGTTAGTGTTTAGGCAAGACATTTGGTGTGTGCTCTTTTCCTTGCTTTTGGTTTTGTCCCACGAGGTTTTCCGAAGGAAGGTTTAACGAGGCCACGACTTGTCTTACAAATCACCTAGGCCCTATCTCGGCCCAAGACTAGCAGAAGTTCATTTATCTTTAGGTTATGTTATATTTTAACCTATAGGTTTCCATTTTATGTTTTCGAAACCCTAGAGAGTTTTTTCTCTGGTTTCTTTTATTTAAGGGTTTCCACAAACCCTATTGTACTCAAGCAATCGAATATTATCAAGTCTTATTTCTCTCTTGACGGCTCTCTCTCTCTAGAAGTTGTCGAGTATCTTTCTGGTGTGTCATATCAAGAGCCTTAAGGGTGTTTAACCTGGTGTGTCACTGGAATGCTTTTCACTATCCTTAAAGAAATCTTTAAAATCAGAATCATCAGCATAGTAATTCTTTATCTGATCAAAACCCAATAGTTTTGTTTCCATGGAAGTTAACAAGGCATACCTTCTGGATAGTGCACCAGCCACTATATTCTCTTTACCTTGTTTGTAGTGAATCACATAAGGAAAGGTCTCAAGAAACTCTACCCACTTGGCATGTCGTTTGTTCAGCTTGTGCTGGCGCTTCAGATGCTTGAGAGATTCATGATCAGTATGGATCACAAACTGCTTTGGCCAAAGGTAATGTTGCCATGTCTCTAGAGCTCGGATCAAGGCATAGAATTCCGTGTCATAGGTTGAATAGTTCAGCATAGCTCCTCCGATTTTCTCACTGAAATAGGCGATTGGTCTTTTTTCTTGCATTAGCACAGCTCCAAAACCTACACCAGAAGCATCACACTCGACTTCAAAAGTTTTTGTAAAATCAGGAAGGGCTAACAAAGGAGCATTAGTCAACTTCCCTTTCAGGTTTTGGAATGCCTCCTCTTGCTCTTTTCCCCATTTAAAACCCACATTCTTCTTGATAACTTTAGTAACAGGTGCTGCAATGGTGCTGAAGTCTTTTACAAACCTCCTATAGAAGCCAGCTAGTCCATGGAAGCTCTTTACTTCACTAACACTCGTTGGAGTTGGCCAATCTTTGATAGCTTTGATCTTTTGATGTGATCATGGACCAGATTCCTAAAGAGGGCAAAGAGATCTTAGATGGGCCGCATGATGCCACAATGCACCAGTAGCCTGGTGATGATGCTTTGACCATTCCAGAAGGTCCCATGACCCGTTCCAGGGCCAAGAAACTTAAGGAGACTGTTGTAGGATTACTCACTTCACATCCACAACAAGAAGAAAGTCTTGGACAAGGTTTGATCTGACATATCTTGATCACCATTCAAGCTATCTCTACATCAAGCTGAGTTAGTGTTTAGGCAAGACATTTGGTGTGTGCTCTTTTCCTTGCTTTTGGTTTTGTCCCACGAGGTTTTCCGAAGGAAGGTTTAACGAGGCCACGACTTGTCTTACAAATCACCTAGGCCCTATCTCGGCCCAAGACTAGCAGAAGTTCATTTATCTTTAGGTTATGTTATATTTTAACCTATAGTTTTCCATTTTATATTTTTGAAACCCTAGAGAGTTTGTTCTCTGGTTTCTTTTATTTAAGGGTTTCCACAAACCCTATTGTACTCAAGCAATCGAATATTATCAAGTCTTATTTCTCTCTTGACGTCTCTCTCTCTCTAGAAGTTGTCGAGTATCTTTCTGGTGTGTCATATCAAGAGCCTTAAGGGTGTTTAACCTGGTGTGTCACTGGAATGCTTTTCACTATCCTTAAAGAAATCTTTAAAATCAGAATCATCAGCATAGTAATTCTTTATCTGATCAAAACCCAATAGTTTTGTTTCCATGGAAGTTAACAAGGCATACCTTCTGGAGAGTGCATCAGCCACTATATTCTCTTTACCTTGTTTGTAGTGAATCACATAAGGAAATGTCTCAAGAAACTCTACCCACTTGGCATGTCGTTTGTTCAGCTTGTGCTGGCGCTTCAGATGCTTGAGAGATTCATGATCAGTATGGATCACAAACTGCTTTGGCCAAAGGTAATGTTGCCATGTCTCTAGAGCTCGGATCAAGGCATAGAATTCCTTGTCATAGGTTGGATAGTTCAGCATAGCTCCTCCGATTTTCTCACTGAAATAGGCAATTGGTCTTCTTTCTTGCATTAGCACAGCTCCAATACCTACACCAGAAGCATCACACTCGACTTCAAAAGTTTTTGTAAAATCAGGAAGGGCTAACAAAGGAGCATTAGTCAACTTCCCTTTCAGGTTTTGGAATGCCTCCTCTTGCTCTTTTCCCCATTTAAAACCCACATTCTTCTTGATAACTTTAGTAACAGGTGCTGCAATGGTGCTGAAGTCTTTTACAAACCTCCTATAGAAGCCAGCTAGTCCATGGAAGCTCCTTACTTCACTAACACTCGTTGGAGTTGGCCAATCTTTGATAGCTTTGATCTTTTGATGTGATCATGGACCAGATTCCTAAAGAGGGCAAAGAGATCTTAGATGAGCCGCATGATGCCACAATGCACCAGTAGCCTGGTGATGATCCTTTGACCATTCCAGAAGGTCCCATGACCCGTTCCAGAGCCAAGAAACTTAAGGAGACTGTTGTAGGATTACTCACTTCACATCCACAACAAGAAGAAAGTCTTGGACAAGGTTTGATCCGAGATATCTTGATCACCATTCAAGCTATCTCTACATCAAGCTGAGTTAGTGTTTAGGCAAGACATTTGGTGTGTGCTCTTTTCCTTGCTTTTGGTTTTGTCCCACGAGGTTTTCCGAAGGAAGGTTTAACAAGGCCACGACTTGTCTTACAAATCACCTAGGCCCTATCTCGGCCCAAGACTAGCAGAAGTTCATTTATCTTTAGGTTATGTTATATTTTAACCTATAGTTTTCCATTTTATGTTTTCGAAACCCTAGAGAGTTTGTTCTCTGGTTTCTTTTATTTAAGGGTTTCCACAAACCCTATTGTACTCAAGCAATCGAATATTATCAAGTCTTATTTCTCTCTTGACGGCTCTCTCTCTCTAGAAGTTGTCGAGTATCTTTCTGGTGTGTCATATCAAGAGCCTTAAGGGTGTTTAACCTGGTGTGTCACTGGAATGCTTTTCACTATCCTTAAAGAAATCTTTAAAATCAGAATCATCAGCATAGTAATTCTTTATCTGATCAAAACCCAATAGTTTTGTTTCCATGGAAGTTAACAAGGCATACCTTCTGGAGAGTGCATCAGCCACTATATTCTCTTTACCTTGTTTGTAGTGAATCACATAAGGAAATGTCTTAAGAAACTCTACCCACTTGGCATGTCGTTTGTTCAGCTTGTGCTGGCGCTTCAGATGCTTGAGAGATTCATGATCAGTATGGATCACAAACTGCTTTGGCCAAAGGTAATGTTGCCATGTCTCTAGAGCTCGGATCAAGGCATAGAATTCCTTGTCATAGGTTGGATAGTTCAGCATAGCTCCTCCGATTTTCTCACTGAAATAGGCAATTGGTCTTCTTTCTTGCATTAGCACAGCTCCAATACCTACACCAGAAGCATCACACTCGACTTCAAAAGTTTTTGTAAAATCAGGAAGGGCTAACAAAGGAGCATTAGTCAACTTCCCTTTCAGGTTTTGGAATGCCTCCTCTTGCTCTTTTCCCCATTTAAAACCCACATTCTGCTTGATAACTTCAGTAAGAGGTGCTGCAATGGTGCTGAAGTCTTTTACAAACCTCCTATAGAAGCCAGCTAGTCCATGGAAGCTCCTTACTTCACTAACACTCGTTGGAGTTGGCCAATCTTTGATAGCTTTGATCTTTTGATGTGATCATGGACCAGATTCCTAAAGAGGGCAAAGAGATCTTAGATGAGCCGCATGATGCCACAATGCACCAGTAGCCTGGTGATGATGCTTTGACCATTCCAGAAGGTCCCATGACCCGTTCCAGAGCAAGAAACTCAAGGAGATTGTTGTAGGAATACTCACTTCACATCCACAATAAGAAGAAAGTCTTGGACAAGGTTTGATGGTCCGAGATATATTGATCACCATTCAAGCTATCTCTACATCAAGCTGAGCTAGTGTTTAGGCAAGACAATTGGTGTGTGCTCTTTTCCTTTCTTTTGGTTTTGTCCCATGAGGTTTTCCGGAGGAAGGTTTTTAACGAGGCCACGACTTGTCTTACAAATCACCTAGGCCCTATCTCGGCCCAAGACTACTAGAAGACCATTTATTTTTATCATATGTTATATTAAAACTATAGTTTTATGTTATCTTTCCTGAAACCCTAGAGCATGTTCTTTGGTTTCTTTGTTTAAGGAGTTTTCGCAAACCCTTATGAACTCAAGCAGTCTTTTATCAAAAACCCTATTTCTCTCTCTCTCTAGTTGGCGAGTTTAGGTGTTTCTGGTGTGTAATATCAAGAGTCTAAGGGTGTCTAATTTTGTGTGTCATATCCGAGTTAGTATCTAGGAGTATCAAGAGATCATCCATCCCCCTTGTGTCACCATTCAATCCACAAACCTTGAAGAACTTGAGTCTCTGATTCGTTCCTGCAAGGATCTATCCTCCCATCAACCAAAGAAGCATCCTAGGCATGTATCATGTGGTATCAAAGCAACTTTGGTTAGGGAAGTCTCGTTTACTCTTAAAATCTTTTTGTTTCGTCCGCAATACTCCTTAATCATCTTGAACAGAAGTAGAACTAAGTTTGTTTAGGGCTGCTCGAAAATTACATAGAGTTTTAGCTGATTTTGTGTACTTTCTTTTTTTTGGTTTAGGCGAAAGCCCTAGATTCTTAAACCCTAGCCGCATAAGAAGTACTTGCCGCGAAAGTAAAACACTGTGTTGATTTTTTCTTTGTTTCTTCTCGTGTACTCCTTGAACTACTTACTGGTTGTTGTGTTTTCCTTGGTGTAGGCATCAATGGGAACCGAGACTGAAGAAGAAGCCGAGTTGGTCTTAAAGAACAAGTTGCTCATGGAAGCCATGACTGCTCAACTAAATCAATCCATGGTAGATACGAGGAATGAGATGATGAGGACCAATTTCAATGAGCTCCGCAAAGAGTTCAGAGAGGACATAAGGTGAGCTACTGGTCAAGGTCACAGCCGTGAGACTAGGAGAGAAGAAGGACGCAATGCAACTCGACAAGAGCATGCCGGCTCTGAGGAAACTGATAACTACTATGAACATATCAGTTCCTCATCAAGACAAAGCCAAAGGAGGCATAGACGTGGAAAAGAAGGAAGGGCAAACCAGAGAGATATGCTAGCTGGTTTAAATCTCAAGATACCCCCCTTCCATGGGAAAGCTGATCCGGATGCCTATCTTGAATGGAAGAAGAAGATTGAGCTGGTCTTTCAGTGTAAGCAGTACACAAATCACAAGAAGTTCAAGATAGCTGCTACTGAGTTCTATGACTATGCTCTAAGATGGTGGGATTAGTATGTTACTAACCGTAGAAGGAATGGTGAGGAACCAGTTGAAACATGGCCAGAGATGAAGTCTATCATACGCAAGAGGTTTGTTCCAAGTCATTACCATATAGACTTGCACCATAGGCTCAGAAATCTTACTCAAGGTTCAAGATCAGTGGAAGAATACTACCAGGAGATTGAGCTACTCATGCTAAGGGCTAGTATATCTGAAGATAGAGAAGCAACCATGTCAAGGTTTCTGTGTGGTCTAAACAGTGATATACAAGACAATGTTGAGATGCAACATTATGTGGAGTTAGAAGAGATGTTACACAAGGCTATTCTTGTGGAACAACAACTTAAGAGGAATGGACATTCACGAACCAGCTATGGATCCAACCATTTACACAACCCTAAGGAAGAGAAGCCTACTTACCCTAAGGAGTCTAAGCCATACCAGAGAGAAGGCAAGCCCTATCCGAGGGAAGAAGCCAAACCAAGTAGTACCCTTGTCAAGGGCAAAGGCAAGCCTGAGGTTTCTAATTCCAGAGCTCGGGATGTCAAGTGTTTCAAGTGCCAAGGACGATGACACTATGCTAATGAATGTATCAACAAGAGAGTCATGATTCTTCTGGAAGATGGTGAGTTAGTTTCAGAAGATGAAAGTACCAAACCTGACCAGGAAGAAACTGGGGAAGAGAATGAAGAAGGACCGGTCCAAGGGAAGCTGTTAGTAGCAAGAAGACTCCTAAGCTTGCAAACAAAGATTGAAGAGCTAGAGCAACGTGAGAACCTGTTCAACACAAGGTGCTTGGTCCAAGGAAAGGTTTGCAGCCTTATAGTTGATGGAGGTAGTTGTCTGAATGCTGCTAGTGAGACAATGGTCCAGAAGTTGGGTTTGAAGGTTCAGAAGCACCCAAAACCTTACCGGCTACAATGGCTGAATGAAGAAGGCACCATGAAGGTCTCTAATCAAGTTCTCATTCCTTTAGCCATAGGAAGATATGAAGATGAGGTCTTGTGTGATGTTCTGCCTATGGAAGCTGGTCACATACTTCTTGGGAGGCCTTGGCAATCTGATCGCCGAGTCATAAATGATGGCTTCACCAACAAGCACTCCTTTGAGTTCAAGGGCCACAAGACTGTCCTGGTTCCTTTGACATCTAAGGAAGTTCAGCATGATCAGATTCAGCTCCAAAAGAAGAAGGAGATTGATCTCAAACCGGCTGGAACTAAGCAGCCAAACTTCTATGCCAACATGGGTGCTATCAAAAGAACTCTCTACTCTAAACAATCAGCTATCTTACTTGTGTCTAAAGAAAAACTTTTTAACTTAACAGATTCTACACTGGTGTATCCGAGTGAAATGGTCTCTCTTTTGCAGGAGTTTCAAGATGTATTTCCAGAGGACAATCCCATTGGTTTACCTCCCTTGCGTGGGATTGAGCATCAGATAGACTTTGTTCCAAGATGTATCTGAAAACTTGGGAAGACTACTTACCACATTGTGAATTTGCATACAATCATGCCATGCATTCTGCTTCTAAGTATTCTCCTTTTGAAATTGTTTATGGGTTCAATCCCACCTCTCCTTTGGATCTAATGACTTTACCTGAGTGTGAAAGGGTTAGTTTGGATGGTAAGAAGAAAGCTGAGATGGTCCAACAAATCCATGAGAAGGCTAGACAAAACATTGAGCAGAAAACTAAGTTTTATGAGATGCAATGCAACAAGGGAAGGCGTGTGAAGCTCTTTGAATTCGGTGACCAAGTTTGGCTTCACCTGAGGAAGGATAGGTTTCCCAATGAGAGGAAGTCCAAGCTAATTCCCTTGGATCATGGTGAGAACCATCATGTCATCTTGAGTCCACTTCTGTTGATCAGCTACAACAAGCTCCCTAGTACCTTCTTCTGCACTAGCAACTGGTTTTGGAGCTCCATCCGAGATGTGACTCCACAAACCCTTGGTCCCAACCACAGTCTTCACAAGCCGAGACCACAACAGGTAGTTTCCACCACCTTTAATAGTAACCGGAACCGTTATTGTCATCTTGTTTCCTTCCATCTTCAAAGCAACCTTCAAGAACCCAGAAAGTTTGCTCCTTTGAACTCGAAATGAAGCTGAAGGTTACTAGATCTAAACACCAGGATGTGGGTAACCTGGCTCTGATACCATGAGATTTTGAGAAAACGAGTGTAGGTTGTGCGAGATTAAGAGAGAAAGAGTGAACCGAGAAGAGATTAGTGAGAAGATTGATTAATGTTCATGATGAACAAGAGAGAGAGAGAGGAGAGAGTAACTCGAAAAGATTGAAAGTGTATTGCTTGATGAATAATCTGAGTTTCGGTTACAATATATAGGGAAGCTTAATCTCATCCACAAATGGTCAAGAGGAGTATGGTAACTATGGCAGAGACGTGGACACACTAGGAAGGGAGCGCGCCTGGTTTTTGAATACTTGGCTGAGAAGGCAAGATGCCTTTGGCATCTTGACTAGATTCCTAGCCTTTCCAGAGGCAAGATGCCTTAAGACCTTTAAACCTCCTTTCTTTATTTCCTCAGATCAACAACAAGCTTAGCTCCTCCCGCAGTCTCGGTCTTAAGCTTGAAGGGGTGTCCGAATATACATGATCCATGGTCCAGTATCAAGCCTTGCAAGGACTTCAACAAAGGATCATCCAACCGGGTCTAGGCCGTGGCATGTCTATGCAGAGAGGCTGCTCAGAGCAGTCTTTGTTGGATTTTCACCAGAGTATGTAGATCTGGGTTTGTGTGTGATGAACAAGCCTTTAAGGCAATGATGAACATGAAATGATGAAGAGAAAGTGTTCTGGTTTACTTGTGTGAACTTGTATCAGAATCAGAGATTAATATAGACTAAGAGAGATTAAAAGACTAAGAAAGGGGAAGACTTGAGAGGGATTCGAATCAAGAACACAACAAGCTTTATTTTTGAAGTGGAGAGGGGTTTCCCCCTTACTCCCTTAATGTTTACAATCGCCCAAGAGGGTCTTTAAATAGATAAATGAGTGCTAGATACAAGTCTAAACCTAAAGGAGGAAAGCATGTGGATTCAACAAAAGCAATGGCGCCACTTTTGAATTACTTGGTCCAGAACATTCACACGCTTGGACAGGCTGTCCATAGCTGGTTTTGTGGACGGAATATGTGGACAGCTTCTTCTTTGGAGAGTATATGGCTGAGATTGAGCCAGGGCGTGGACAGGCTGTAAAGGTAACTTCCCAACAGCTTCTTTGGCTCTTCCTTGATGGAATATGCCTTTGGCATCTCCCCAAGATAAGACCAACTCGCCATAATATCTCTAGACCTTATCCATTTCTTCTTGATCAAGTTCGGGTAGATTCTTGTACGGCCTGGTCGATGTACGGACCACCCATCCATACACATCCGTACACCTCAACCCGAACTTTGCACATTTCCCAAATATCTTCTTAGGTCGAACCATAAAGTGATTTGGGTCGCCCATGTCCGTACGGTCCGTACAGTCTGTACGGTCCGTACAGTCCGTACGACCGTCCGTACATGTCACCCTAACTTTGCACATCTGTCCCAAATGCTCCCAAACTCTCCCAAACTTCTCCAATGCCTTCTCCCTCAAATTTAAACTCTTCTTAGACCTTGGTCTAGCATTGCATAAGCTTCAGGATGCTCCTTAAGTCTTTCCAGACCTTCATAGGTGTTTAACCCGAACTTTGCACATAACCTTAGTGACATTTCATCACTTCAGGTTAATACTCCCCCTCAAGCTTGAGTCTATAGATCTTGAGCCAATCTTGGAACCCTGAAGTCACTCCTCATTAAAAACCTTATGAGAGAAAACCCTCATCAGGGATAAAACCCTCATAAGGAAAAGAGTAAGCTCCTTCAAGGCCTAGGGATTGGCCATTGAGTTCTTTGTGTCTCAACCAGTGTGGTGGACACAAAGAACTCTGGATCATGGCCGTCACTGTGGTGCAAGTATGGACCGACTCTCATTGCAAACCACTAACACTTCTTGAGCTCATCTAGCTCACTCCACACTGGTCTTGGTCTCTCCCCCTTTCACCCAACTTCTTGTTGGGTTAAGTGCTCGGATTACCAGATACAACTCCATCTTCATACTCAGCCTTGGTTGCTTCTTCTTCTTGAATAACCACCAAGGACTCCATCTTCACAGATGATTGAAGCTTCTCAATACTCCCCCTCAAGCTTAACCATGTGGAACAAGTCAAGCTTGGAAGGATTGCTTCATGATCTTGGACTTCAAACCATTACACCCTCACTTCTGATTCTGCTATCTTCATGGAATGCTCGTGTCTTCATCATCTCTCGACAACCACCTCAAACCCTGAAGCCGCATTGCTAGAGTAACCTTCTTCATGACACAGCCAAGACTGCTCTGAACAGCCTCTTGTCTAGACACACCACTGCCTAAACCCGAATAGCTTCATCTTCATTCTCTTGTAATGGTATGGAGGAAACAGGTCTTGAACTTAGATCACCAGGTAGCTCACTCAAGTCCCCACCTCAAGCTTGAATTGAGTCTAGGTTCAAGCTTGAAAGTGAGCCTGAATGAGCATCCAAACCAGGAGCACACCACCCCAACAGCTGCGCTTAAACCACTGGTCTGCCTTCATGTCTTCAGCTTCAAGTACCCATGGATCATCGGCCTTCCTCATGACTTTGGTGCGACCTTCTTCTTCTTGTGTGTCTTGAACCAGGAGCTCAACAACCTTCAGGGCCTGCGCTTCTTATAACCGGCTACTACACCAAGAACCTTCCTATTGTTCCACACAATGGACCAAGCCTTCCTCTTGTTCCGGATTGATGCTGAACAAGTGACACTCCTTGTGCATCCTGAAACATCACTCAAACTCCAAACAAGATAAGACACATTTGCATTGGGATCAAACCTTGACTAATCATCAAGTTTGATCACCAATGTCACAAGCTTTGCACTTAGACAGCATCTCATTATCATTGAGATCCATCTAATGCAAGCTTACCACTCTCTAAATGCTATCACAAAGCACTTAGGCAACCATTCCCTGCCTTAAACAACCCTTAGACATTAGTCTAGGTGTCTCAACCTTAAGGAAGTCCCAATGACAAGAGTATGCAATAGTCTTAACCTATTTACTTCATGAATGCAGACCGAATTAGATACAACTATCTATCATCCTAGCAAGACATTCATTAGAATAGAGACTAAGAATCAATGCCATTTCCAAATACCAGACCCAAGTGCAATACTTTAATCAGTTTCTAATCATGTATGCAAGCATATTCAGAACATGCTATCTAATATCATGTCAAGCAACATTTAGAAGTGGAGTAAGCACTTTAAACACTCAACCATTCAAAACGAGTTATCTAAACATCCTGGGATAGATTCTAAACTTCATACTAGCAATCTTAAACACATCCTCAGGTCTCAAACACACACAACACATTCAGTTCATAAAGGATCAAGCTTTATATCAAGGGATAGTAGGTTCTTACAAACAAGGAACTAGTGTTAGTTCCTTGATCACCTTTGATTCATGGCAAGATTAGGAGCTCTTGGTTGCGACCCAACACCTCCTTCTTCCATGGACCTTCCCTTGGACTCTCCATT
This sequence comes from Moricandia arvensis, assembly GCA_905132765.1. NCBI lineage: Eukaryota > Viridiplantae > Streptophyta > Magnoliopsida > Brassicales > Brassicaceae > Moricandia > Moricandia arvensis. The sequence goes on along the minus strand of CAJHQP010000188.1, from coordinate 228,596 downwards.
CCCAAATTCCCCACCTTTCTTCATACTTTGGTCACCCCCACCAGTAACAAGGTGAAAGCTTTCACCTTTATTCCTGGTCTTTGAATAAGAACACGCCTTGGACTTGATTTGATGAAAAGGGTATCTAATCCACTCCATAACTTCTGGATCTGAGGCTCTCCCTTCTTCTGGATGGTATGAGAAAGCATGACACTTCAAGAACACCTTTTGGGCTTTCCGGATGAACACCTTCTTGTAGAGGTTGAACCGGCTGGAAAGGAGGTGACTTTCTGGGTTTGAATGGCATGAGAGAAATCCTTGATCTTTGCGGAAGCCAGACACCAAGTTCTGATGAACCTGGCTCTGATACCATGTTGGATTTTCATAAGAGTATGTAGATCTGGGTTTGTGTGTGATGAATAAGCCTTTAAGGCAATGATGAACAAGAAATGATGAAGAGAAAGGGTTCTGGTTTACTTGTGTGAACTTGAATCAGAATCAGAAATTAAGAGAGACTAAGAGAGATTAAAAGACTAAGAAAGGGGAAGACTTGAGAGGGATTCAAATCAAGAACACAACAAGCTTTATTTCTGAAGTGGAGAGGGGTTTTCCCCCTTACTCCCTTAATGTTTACAATCGCCCAAGAGGGTCTTTAAATAGATAACTGAGTGCTGGATAAAAGTCTAAACCTAAAGGAGGAAAGCATGTGGATTCAACAAAAGCAATGGCACCAATTTTGAATTACTTGGTCCAGAACCTTCACACGCTTGGACAGGCTGTCCATAGCTGGTTTTGTGGACGGAATATGTGGACAGCTTCTTCTTTGGAGAGTATATGGCTGAGATTGAGCCAGGGCGTGGACAGGCTGTAAAGGTAACTTCCAAACAGCTTCTTTGGCTCTTCCTTGATGGAATATGCCTTTGGCATCTCCCCAAGATAAGACCAACTCGCCATAATATCTCTAGACCTTATCCATTTCTTCTTGATCAATTTCGGGTAGATTCTTGTACGGCCTGGTCGATGTACGGATCACCCATCCATACACATCCGTACACCTCAACCCGAACTTTGCACATTTCCCAAATATCTTCTTAGGTCGAACCATAAAGTGATTTGGGTCTCCCATGTCCGTACGGTCGCCCATTGTGATAACCAAGCCACAATCCATATAGACTCCAACTCAGTATTCCATGAGAGAACCAAGCACATAGAGGTCGATTGCCACAAGGTGAGGCAAATGATTGGATTATGACTGATCTTGCCATGCTATAGAAGGAGTGAGGATCAGTTGGTGGATGTGTTTACAAAGGCAGCAAGACAGAAGACAATGGAGTCCATCCATGTGAGGTTGGGACTCATTGATCAAACCCAACTTAGCTAATCCTCTGCTATGGGGTCTCCACCCTTTTTCCCTCATCAAGGGGTTTTATCCCAAAAAATGGTTTTCTCTTTGGTTAGGTTTTTAATGAGGGAGATCTCATAGCCCTCCATGCTTGACTTGTTCCATATGGTCAAGTTTGAGGGGGACTGTTAAGTTGAGGTATCTACTTTATGTTGAATAGAGAGAAGGAGGAAAAGGGAATGGTTTGAGTCGACCTTGTCAGTACAAGGCTGTACAGAACGTACAAGGCCGTACAGGCCTTACAGGCCGTACAAGATCGACCCAAAATGTCATTAGACCATGTTTTGGGAATGTGCAAAAATAGGGCAGGTTGTACGGACAAGGCTTGGTCCGACAACAAAAGTTACTGAGGTGAAAAAGGTAAAAGGAGAATACTTACCATGAGAAGAACAAGTGAGTTACTTGGAGTGGAAGAGAAGGTTTGGTTCGAGTAACCTTGAAACTTTAGGCGCCAAGGTTACCGTTTGTGGATAAGGCTCGGTCAAGCTTACCATCCAGTGCAAGCTATAAAGTAAGGAGCATCTAGTCAAGATGTCATTGGCATCTAGCCACCAGAGCCACTCTTTTGAACGATGGAACGCGCCTACTCTCCTGACCACATACTTGCCCTCTCTTTGCTTTAGGAAACCCTTGTAATCCTTCCTATATATTCCGGACTCTCTCTATGAATAAAGTATACAGTTCTTTCTAAGTTTTCGAATCTCATGATGTTCTTCATAGTCTCTCATAATCTCTCTTCTCGTTTAGTCTAAACCAAGTCTTTTCCTTTCTAAATCTGTTCTTAATCTCTTTCTGGTTACATTTCTACTAAGATATCAAAAGATCTTACGTACAAAAAAAGTTACTGAGGCGAAAAAGGTGAATCCCTTGTTCAGCTTCTGAACATTGTATGCTTAGGAGTTAATTCTCTGCAAAGCACTTTGCCTTTGATTATTGTTTGTGGAGGTAAACTTCACGATCACTGTCGCATCTATACAAGTGTGGATCAGTCCATAGATCTTCACTGAAGTCCATCTATCTCTATTCCATCCATCATCTACACAAGTTATTGGTCTCCCCATCGATCAATCTCGGAAGAATCATCATCATCCCTACCTTCTTCCGCAAAACCATCCATCCATCTATCAAAAACAAGTCTGTGTGTGTTAGTAACCACCAGAAGTGACCATTCAAATCACCCTCAACATCAGTCAAGGGAATCAAAACCAGAAGGGTTTTCATCATTTTGTATCAAAGCAGATTGAGGGCTTCTGATTTTGGGTTTGATTTCGAAATCTCTTCTTTCTTTGGGAACCTTGTTTTCAATCTGTTTTCTCTGCAATATCTGTTCATCTTCTTAGTCTATTTATTGTAATTGCAAGAGGGCCAACCAGTACTAAAAAAAGAGAAAGAAAGATCAAAATAAGAAAAGAAAGGTCGAAGAGTAATACGACTTGGCTGAAGAAAAATCCAGCCACTAGTGGTAAAGCCTCTTGCAGCCAAAAATCTTGCAATCTATCTATATTATTCTGTTTATGGGTTGGGGATTACTCTGTTCAGGCTTGATCTTTGTTTGTTGCTGAGCTACTGGATTCACAGAAAAGATTCACCACAAAAACACTTGAGAGAAACACAAGAGAGAAGTGAGGCTTCGGCTATTCTTATATGTGATAATCTTTCTTGTTGAGTTGTAACAGGAAACCATGGCTGGAGATGTCAGTAAAAGAAAGGAGGCAGCAACTGTGAAATTAACTAAATTGGAGATGAAAGCATTCATGTCTCAGATGACGAAACAAATAGAAGATAATTTTCGATTTGAAACTGGTGTTTCCTCTTGTAATGTTTCTCAGGTGCAGAAGAATGCTAAGATCAAAAGGAGAAGCATGAAACCATCTTTCTGTGGCAGAAACGTCCATGATTCCTACCCGGAATGGGAACAGAAAATGGAGGATGTCTTTGATGGCCAAAATTACTCAGAAAGAAAAAAGGTTAGATTGGCTACAACAGAGTTCTGTGGTGATGCCATTCAATGGTGGGACCAGCTTGTTATTACCAGAAGAAGAACAGGAGAACCACAAGTTTCATCCTGGTTTGAACTCAAATTCATCATGAAGAAACGCTTTGTTTCTGGTCACTACAGAAGAAAATATTCGAGACAAGGCCAAGAAGAGACAAGAACCTGCCTTGATTGTGATCACCCAAGAAAGTCTCAGTCACATAAGCAAAGAAGGCCAAACCCACGTCCTCTGTCAAGTGTCAATGAGCCACTGTGTTTTAAGAAGGAATTAGCTATTCAAGAGCAAAGAAAAGAATCAATTTTTCCTAGCCAAGAAACTAGAGATAAATTTGAAACTGCTACTTCAGAGTATAGTGCTAATGATTGTTATTCTTGTCATGACAGGGAACATATGGCAGCTGAAAAACATATAGAGCTTGAGGAAGAACGTGGAAACCACACTGAAGAAAAGAAACAAGTCTCAGATGGCTTACCATGATTGAAAGACCAAGGAGAAACAAAGCTGCTGGAAAAATATGAGAGTTCTTTTCTCTGTTTTGATTTTTTACCTGAAAGTCTACCTGTGTGTGAAGAACTAACTTGCTTTGAATTGGTGCATCCGAGTAATCCTGTTTCAGTGTTTCAGGTATCAGAAGAACACTTACCAGAAACAGAACGGTTGACTTTGGAACAAGGTGAAGTGTTGGAGCAGCTGATCAGCCTGGAACCAGAAACAACTCCTACACCTTTGTCCCTGGATTCTCAAGAGAACTGTAAAGAACTTAATAGCATCAGTTCTGTGCCTGAATTGTTTGTTATGGATATTTCTGATGATGAGAAACGTTTTGGTCTTGACAAAGTGAAAGAATTTTGTGTTACAAACTCTGTTTTTGATAACATGATTTATTCTTTTAAGAAACTTGAACCAGATAGATTCTCTGATCAAAAACGTCTTCACTGTGATCATAACTTCAATCCTTGTCTAGTTTTTAATTTTGAGGAGTTTATAGAACATAAACAAAGCTTTGATCATCCGGAAAAGGCATTAGAACTTGTTATGAAGCAGCCTGTTTTCTGTTGTAGGAAACCGTTTGATTCATTTGTCTTCAATGAAAATAGCTTTGTTCTGAGTTGTTCTAAGCATAAACTAGAAACTGGTGATTTTCTTGCATCCACATTGTAAGAATGAGAGAATTATAGAGAGTTTATGTGATTTTAATGAAGAACACACAAGAACATGAGAGAGAGAGAGATATTTCGTGAGAGAATAGAGAGAGAGAACCAGAATAAAGAGGAACTGATTTCCTTGCTCATTTAGTTGGTCCAAGAGTTACATAAATAGACACAAGAGAAGACAATAAGAAATGAATAAACAAATTAACTCTGGATGGTCTCTGGTATGGGTCAGGGCACGTTCAGCTTGGACAGAAAGGGACAGCTCCCTTCTCTCTCTCTTCCTTGGCCAAACATGTGACTTTGGTTTGTCACCACACTCCAACGGCTCCAGCCACTTGTTTCCCCTTATTTAATTTATTCAGAGCCTAAGGAGACCAGAAGAAGTTATTTAAATTCGTCCTCAACCCTAACTTGCCTTCCAAGCCACTCTTAGGTCAAGCTGTACGGACAGACTTGCCTCCCAAGCTAACTTGTACTTCTGCCTTTTCCCTATTTATTCTTGCTTCATCTCAACACTCCCCCTCAAGCTTGACCATGTGGAACAAGTCAAGCTTGGAAGCTATGAAGCATTCCTTCATTAAAACCTTAACTAGGTAAAACCCAATGGGAGAAAACCCAAGTCAAGGAAAAAGAGTAGAATACTTCATAGAGGAGAGATCAGTGAGATGAGAGATCCATGAGTCCAAGTTTTGAATGGATGAACTCACAGACCTTTGTGCTTGCTGCCTTGGTGAAGATGTCAGCTAGTTGATCTTCACTTCTAGTGTTGCAAGGCAATATAATCTTCTGCTCCACAGCTTGTCTAACCTTGTGACAATCCACTTCAATGTGTTTGGTCCTCTCATGAAACACATTGTTGGATGCTATGTGAATTGCGGCTTGATTATCACAGTGCATGGTGATTGGAGTTGTGGTCTCAATTCCCAAGTCTCTAAGTAGATTCCTGATCCAAATGAGCTCACTTGTAAGCTTCCTCATAGCCCTATATTCAGCTTCTGCACTTGAACATGACACAATCTTCTGCTTCTTGCTTTTCCAAGTTACTAAGTTGCCACCAATGAAAGTGCAATAGCCGGTTGTGGACTTCCTGTCCACTCTATCTCCAGCCCAATCTGCATCACAATATCCAACAATCTCAGTACTCTGGTTGCAGCCTAACCAAACTCCTTGTCCTGGTGCCTCTCTTAGGTATCTCAAGATCCTCTCCACCATGTTCCAATGGTGTATCTTTGGTGCTTGCATATGTTGGCTGACTTGATTCACTGCAAAACACACGTCTGGCCTTGTGATGGTAAGATAGATGAGCTTTCCAACCATCCTCCTATATCTCTTGACATCTTCATATGGCTTGTTCTCTATCTCCCCCTCACGTAAGACTTTGTACCCATCTTCTAGTGGAGTCTTGGCTGCTCTTCCACCTAAGTCACCTGCCTCACTCAACAAATCAAGTGTGTACTTCCTTTGAGACAGAAACAGCCCCTCTTTAGATCGGCATATCTCAATCCCAAGGAAGTACTTTAACTCACCCAAGTCTTTGATATCAAATGATGATTTAAGAAAGACTTTAGTTGAGAGAATACATTCTTTATCACTTCCAGTGATGATGATATCATCCACATATATAAGGATTACCACAATGCCTTGTGAGCTGGTGAGAGTGAAGAGAGTATGGTCAGCTTCTGATTTCACAAACCCTCTTCCATTGAGTGTGGTACTGAGCTTGTGGTACCAAGCCCTTGGTGATTGCTTCAACCCATAGATAGCCTTCTTCAGTCTAAGGACATTTCCTGGTTTGACTAGGTGTTCTAGGCCTGGAGGTGACTTCATGTAGACTTCATCCTCAAGTTCTCCTTGCAAGAAAGCATTCTTCACATCCATTTGCCATAGATCCCATTCCAAGTTTACTGCCAAAGATAAGATGATCCGTATGGTATGAAGTTTTGCCACTGGTGCAAAGGTGTCAAGGTAATCTTCTCCATAGGTTTGGGTAAATCCTCTTGCAACCAATCTAGTTTTTCACCTCTCCACAGTACCATCTGCATTGTATTTGATGGTGAAAATCCACATGCTGGTCACTGCCTTCTTCCCTTTTGGAAGTTCAGCTTCATACCAAGTGTCATTGGTGATCATGGCATTGGTTTCATTTCCCATTGAGTCTCTCCACACTTTATGCTCCATAGCTTCTTCATAAGTTTTAGGTATGTATCCCTGGTCTAGTGTGCCAATAAACACAACATGTTCTTGTGGATATTGAGCTAGAGAACACACACCTCTGGTGGGATGAGCTACTGCTTGTGCGTTGAAGTAGACTCTGGTATTGACCCAATTTGATGGAGGGTGTCTAACCCTGGTGCTTCTTCTCAATGGCTGGACATTTTCTTCAGTTGGTGTAGTCTCATCATCCGCAGATTGATCTCCACTCACCACTTCCTCTTCTTGTTGCTCTTCTTGGTCATGAGAGACTGAACTTTCTTGTTGTGGTTCAGTTTGATTCCCCCCTTCATGATTAAGAGGAGGAACCTCAGCATTTCTATGTTCAGATTCCTCTTGTGATGAACTAGGCTGATCTTGTGTTGGCTGAGTCTCAACACTCCTTCTTGGTATACTGATGCAAATACTTTCCATTACCCTTCTCAAGTTCTCAGCTCTATCTGAGGTTGATTGAGATAAGTCTCTTACTTCTTCCCAACTCTTCTCATCATAGTAGCCTTTAGACTCAACAAACCTCACATCTCTGGAGATTAGAACCCTCTTGGTTTCTGGAGAATAACACTTGTATCCCTTTTGGTGAGGAGAATAGCCAATAAACATGGCTCTGGTGCTTTTTGGTTCTAACTTGTTCCTTTGCTCTCCTGGAATTAAAACAAAACACAAGCACCCAAATACCCGAAGGTGATCTATAGATGGTCGATGTTTGTTTAGTACCTCATGTGGCGACTGATCTTGTAGGACTCTGGTGGGAATTTTGTTGATTAAATAGCAGGTTGTCATCACTGCATCTCCCCAAAACCTCTTTGGTACATTCATGTGGAACATCATGCTTCTGGCCACTTCCATAAGATGTCTATTCTTTCTCTCAGCCACACCATTTTGTTGTGGAGTATATGGACAGCTTGTTTGATGGATCACTCCATGTTTGGCTAGGTGTTGTTTGAATGCATTGCTGGTGTATTCTCCTCCATTATCTGATCTCAAAATTTTTATCTTGACATTGTAATGGTTAGATACATAAGTTTGAAAATTTATGAATGCATCTAACACCCTATCCTTTGATTGAAGCAATGTGATCCATGTGTACTTAGATTTTTCATCTATAAATGTCACAAAATACTTATGATGCTCTCTAGATGCACAAGGGGCAGTCCACACATCAGAGTGAATTAAATCAAAGACATTTTCATAGATTGTACTAGATTTAGGAAAGACAGTTCTACAATGTTTTCCTAAGATGCAAGCTTCACAATCTTTTTGAAATGAAATACTAGGCAACATGATGTTCAAAGCACGAGAGTGAGGATGTCCTAATCTAGCATGCCACATAACATCTTTAGGGAAATTAAAACAGGAACTTAAAGCATGGGATAAATCGGATGCAAGCTTAGTGTCTTCCAGCAAGTACAAGTCTCCCTTGGTCACACCTTTGCCAAGTAACCTACTAGATTCAATATCCTGAAAGGAGACATCATTAGGAGTGAAGGTAACCTTGCAATTTAAATCAGTAGCAACCCTTTTAACAGATAACAAGTTTGATGTAAAATTTGGCATGTAAAAGGCCTTAGATTCTTTATCAAACAACCTAAGATCACCTACTCCTTTAATTGGTACCATTTCTCCATTAGCTACAAGAACATTCCCTAGGGCAGGAACAATATTTTTAATCAACCCTAGATCACTAATCATATGATGGCTAGCTCCTGAATCAATAACTAAGGGTTTTGTCATTTTGGAGTTTGTTAAAGCATTCAAGGAGTAACCAGTATTAGTAGCATGTAAAGAGGTACCAAGGATGTTACCAGAGTTGTCCTTGAGTATCTTGATGAGAGCCTCAATGTCAGATCGCTTGATGGCTTCATCCTGAGTGGTTCCCAAGGAAGAGGAGCTACTGGAAGCCAGAGTTTTCCCTTCACTAGCCGGATTAAGGTTAGTGGTTGAGTTCATGGAGTTTGAGGTAGCTGATTCGCCCATTTCACCACAGAAGTTGGCTCTTGCATCATGGTAAGGAGTCCTGAACTTTTGTGGCTTAAGATGTGGGTGAAGAATCCAGCATATGTCCTTGCCATGTCCCTTCTTCTTGCAATGATCACAAACACAAACCTTTTTGTCCTCAGGCTTGTAGTGGCTCTTGTTTGCAGTACCATCAGGTTGATTCACTAACACAAGCTCTCCTTTTCCTCCAAAGAGGCCAACTGAACCTTGCTCCTTTTGGATTTGAGAGCACACCTCTTCCAAGGTTGGGAGCTTCTCAGCTCTAAGCAAATGCTTAATTAGGTCATTGTAGCCGGGGTTCAAGGTGAGAAGTAAAGCAAACACCTTGTCTTGTTCACGCCGGTCATTCAAGACATTAGGATCCACGGTACATGGCCCCAGCATCTCTAACTCAGCCCATAAGGCTCTAAACTTGCCAAAATGCTGATTAAAATCCATGTCTTCTTGATGGAGCGAGTTAATAGTCCTCTTGACTTCAAATACTCTGCTCAAGTTTGATATGTTGCCATACACCTTCTGGAGAGTGTTCCACAACTCTTTGGAAGTTTCACAGTAGGAGTAAGCTTCCAAGATTGATGTCTCAAGGCTGTTTTGTATGATAGACAACACCATGAGGTCCTCCTGACCCCATTTGTCCTCGCCAGCCAGCACCACTTCAGTACCATCCTCTCCTAGGATGGTCTTCTTTGATGGTTTGTCTTCTGTCACATAGGACCAGAGACCTCGTCCTCCCAAGGCTGTCTTGAGAAGCCTTGACCATAAAAGATAGTTAGCTCCCTTGAGAGTAACTGGAATGTTTACTTTGGTATTTTCCATTTTTGGCAATTTCTGGAGCTGGAAATGAAGAACAGCTGAAGAACAAGATGAACTTTGCCAAAAATAGAAAAGAAAACTCAGAGATTTGCGGAAGTTAGGTAAAAGAATGAAGAAGAATAGGTCTCAAGAGCATAAGTGCTCTGATACCATGTAAGAATGAGAGAATTATAGAGAGTTTATGTGAGTTTAATGACGAACACAACAAGAACATGAGAGAGAGAGAGATATTTCGTGAGAGAATAGAGAGAGAGAACCAGAATAAAGAGGAACTGATTTCCTTGCTCATTTAGTTGGTCCAAGAGTTACATAAATAGACACAAGAGAAGACAATAAGAAATGAATAAACAAATTAACTCTGGATGGTCTCTGGTATGGGTCAGGGCACGTTCAGCTTGGACAGAAAGGGACAGCTCCCTTCTCTCTCTCTTCCTTGGCCAAACATGTGACTTTGGTTTGTCACCACACTCCAACGGCTCCAGCCACTTGTTTCCCCTTATTTAATTTATTCAGAGCCTAAGGAGACCAGAAGAAGTTATTTAAATTCGTCCTCAACCCTAACTTGCCTTCCAAGCCACTCTTAGGTCAAGCTGTACGGACAGACTTGCCTCCCAAGCTAACTTGAACTTCTGCCTTTTCCCTATTTATTCTTGCTTCATCTCAACACACATGTGCCTTGGACGAATTCATGGTTAGGAATTTGCATAAACTAAAATCATTTAGGGATGAAAACGAGTTTGTGTTTGATTCTATTTTGAAACCTCCTCATGTATGTCCTGAAACTGATACACCTTGGCATGTTTTGAGATAACTCTTTGAGAATGGTGTTATTTTGATCCTTGATGATATACTGGTGTACAACACATTCTTTGAAAAACCTGCTAAACCATTGAAACATGTGATAAGTGATTCTCAGTTTGAGTTTGATCGTTTGTGTTCTAAATCTGAGAAGCTTGTGCATGTACTGAAGATTTTCTTTAAGAACTATGCTATTTCGTGTCTTGATACTATTCTGGTTTACAATACCTTCTTTGATAAGCATATTGAATGTCTGAGTTGTGTGGTACATGTTCCAAGGAAGAAATGCTTCATTTTTTTATCTAAACAAGAACATGTCTTGCACATATAATTCTGGATATCTAGTCTCTGTTTTGAGTGTCCAAGATCAGCAGGTTCAGTTCCAAAGTAGTGTAAGGTACGAAAGAAGATACCATGCTTATCAGCCAGAGATTCGGAAAAGGAAGTATTTGAGGGAGATGGCCTCAACAGTCCAAGGAAGTTTCATTCTAAAACTTTTCTTTGTTGTTACTTAAATGTTTCTTTGCCTAAACCTTTGTCTTAAATCTAACTTTTTTCCTTTTGATGTAGGAGATACAGATTTGAGGACAAATCTTTTCAAAGGAGGAGGGGAGATGAAAACCCTTCTGATTTTGATTCCCTTCACTGATCTTGAGGGTGATTTGAATGGTCATTTCTGGTGGTTACTAACACACACAGACTTGTTTTTGATAGATGGATGGATGGTTTGTGGAGGAAGGTCGAAATGATGATGATTCTTCCGAGATTGGTCGATGGGTAGACCAATAACTTGTGTAGATGTGCCAGTGATCGTGAAGTTTACCTCCACAAACAATGATCAAAGGCAAAGTGCTTTCCATAGAATTAACTCCTAAGCATACAATGATCAGAAGCTGAACAAAGGATTCACAGTTTGTAAGAGATTTTTAAACAAAAAGGTGAATCATCTTATTGAGGTCTTGCAACATCCTTATATAGTCTTATAAGAATGTAGAAAGACTAGAAATTATGTAGAAAACTAGGCACATCGAAAACAGAAATGAAGACTACCTAAAACTAGGCAAGACTTGACCAGAATTGAGTCTCTTTGAATGACCCTTGGTATGCCCACGACCTTGACTGATTCCTGGACTCCCCTTTGATATTTTCTTGCTTGAAATGGATGAGAGACAATCTGATAAAGGCCATGGTCAAAAATGGCATGAAACAAGCCCATATTGATCTTGTAATTAATTCTCCATGGGGTGTAACCTTCTTCTTGGGCCACTTGATCCAAAACAGATTAAAATGGGTTCTTGGACTTTAATTTCGTGGCTGATCCACCAGTAAGATATATTGGATCCTTAACTTGGGTTATGAACTTCTTTTGGGCTGAGAGAAACAAGTCTGATCCATCTTCTTCTTTGGCTCGAAAATCACTTGTCCAGCTAGGTCCATGTCAGCTCCAGTGTCACTCCCATTCAGCTCAGCTCGTCCTAGTGTAGTGTCACTCAGCTGGTTCAGCTCGTCCTGCTCCAAGTTCAGCTCTTCCTGCTCCAAGTTCAGCTCACTCAGCTCATCCAGCTCCAAGGTAGTGTCACTTAGCTCATTCAGCTCAATCACACTTTCTTCAAGTGGTTTCTGCTCATGCACACTCTCTTCAGCTGGTTTAAGCTCGTCCACACTCTGTATCAGCTCTTCCTCAGTCTCTCCAGCTGGATTTAGCTCAGTATGCTCGCCTTCCATCCATCCTGGCTTGTCCTTTGTTGGATGATCAGCTGGCTCGGGCATAGTTACATCACTATGAGCAAGACAAAGTTTTCAGTCTTCTCCTAAACATGGATTCACCCTGGAATACTCTGATAAGTTATATCATTCAAGAAAGGAAGCTTCCAAGTTCCTTAGGAAGCCAGCCAAGTACATTTCAGGTCAAGGAGTTTGAGCATCAAGTAATTACAGGAAGAACCATGTATTCAGTACTCTGTGGTGATTCTAATGAAGGAGGAACATGGAGGAGTGTGGCAGGGGCGACCAATTCTGATAGTCCAGTGATCAAAAGAGACTTTGATTCCTTTATAAAGCTGCCAAGGCCCTTATCTCACCCAAGGAGGTTGGTAAATATTCTCCTAACTCTAAACCCATCATTATAGATTCAGGAGCTAGCCATCACATGATTAGTGATACGAGTTTGATTAGTGATGTCAAGCCTGCCTCAGGGAATGTGATTATAGCAAATGGAGATAAGGTTAAGATAGAAGGGATAGGCAACCTTAGGCTGTTTGATAGGGAATCATCTGCCTTATATATGCCTCAGTTTACATCTAATTTTCTTTCAGTAAGGAAGGCTACAGTTGACTTGAGTTGTCAGGTTGTATTCAGACCAGATGAGGTTGAGTTTCAAGATTTAAAGACAGGGTAGTTGATAGGAAGAGGGCACAGCCAGGATGAAGTCTATCATCTCCAAAAAACAGAACCTTCTATCTGCATGATTAGTACAGCTACTGGAGTTGATAACAACAAATGGCATGCTATATTGGGACATCCCCATGCTAGAGCTTTAAATCTGATGCTTCCTGGTGTGGTGTTTGAGAATGATGTGTGTGAAGCATGTATCTTGGAGAAGCATTGTAGGACAGTCTTTCCAAAGTCTAGCACCATCTATGAGAAATGCTTTGACCTTGTTTACTCTGATGTGTGGACTGCTCCTTGTCTTTCCAGAGAAAATCACAAATACTTTGTGACATTCATTGATGAGAAATCTAAGTATACTTGGGTAACACTGATTCAGTCTAAGGACAGAGTGCTTGAAGCTTTCAAGAATTTTCAGACCCATGTCTCCAACCATTTCAATGCCAAACTCAAGATTCTTAGGTCAGATAATGGTTGAGAATACACAAGTCAAGCATTCAAGCATTATCTAGCTCAACATGGGATCATACATCAGACAAGCTGTCCTTTTACTCCTCAACAAAATGGAGTAGCTGAGAGGATGAATAGGCACCTGATGGAAGTAGCAAAGTCAATGACGTTCCACACTAATGTGCCAAAGAGATTTTGGAGTGATGCTGTCATGACTGCCTGTTATCTTATCAACATGATTCCAACTAAGATACTCAATGACATGTATCCATTTGAAGTACTAAACTGCAACAATCCATCTTTGGATAATTTGCGAGTATTTGGCTGCCTCTACTTTGTGTTGATACCAGGGGAACTGAGGAGCAAGTTAGATGCAAGAAGTTCCAAGGCAATGTTCATTGGCTACTCTCCAACCCAAAAGGGCTATAAATGTTATGATCCAGTGACAAGAAAGGTTTCCATATCAAGAGATGTGAAGTTTGTGGAGACTAAGGGATACTATGAGGAAAAGAGTTGGGATGACTGGAAAGACCTCTCTCAAGCATCATACAAAGCAACCAATCTCAGAGTGATTTTGGAGAATCTTGGTATCAGCATGACTCAGGAAAATCAGGAGACAAGGGCGTGTGAACCTGAAGCTATATCTGGTCAAGACACTGTGGTTGAGGAAGATGGGGCTAATGAAGCAGTAGAAGCCACTCATCCTGATCCTGAAGGGGGGGGAATCAACAAGAAACTCATGATCAGGATGAAAGGCAACAAGGACAATCAGAACCAGTAAATGATGAAGCAGAATCTGAGGAGGAAGGTAATAAGATCCTAGGATCCTTCTCAGGTTCTGGAAAGAGATAACAAAGGATAATTCTCGCAAACAGAGAGACAAGGCTCGATCTGCTTCAAGGCGTGTGGTTTGTTGCGGGACACAAGAGGGATGTCTCGACTCTTGATACTCCAAGGCTTTCTGATCCAGATATTACACATTAAATCAGAGAATCAAGGCCTGATATTACACACCAGCAACCTTCAATTTCGTCCAAAGACAAGAGAGAAGAGAGAAAAGGGTTTTCGATAAAAAGACTGCTTATTTTAGAATGAGGGATGCAAGGGTTTAAATAGAAACCAAGGAACACGCTCCTTAAACAAAAACTATAGATTAAACATAACATAAGGTAAATAGATAGAGTAGTCTTCATAAGTTTGGACCGATATTAGCACTTAAGAGATGTGTAAAGCAGCTTGTGGCCTCGTTAAAAACCTTCCTCCGTAAAACCTCTTTGGGACAAAACCGAGAGCAAGGAAAAGAGCACACACAAGTACTTTCCCTAAGTACTAATTCAGCTAGATGAGGAGATAGCTTGAAAGGTGATCAAGGTATCTCGGATCATCAAGCTTTTTCCAAGACGTTCTTCTTGTTTCCAAACGAGTCTAAGTAATCCTCTAATGGCTCCATTTAGTTTCTTGGTTCAAGAACGAGTCATGGGACCTCCTGGAATGGCTAAGGCATCTTCATCAGCTGGTTTGTCCATGGGTGCATTCCTAGATACATCATCTTCGTTGCTGAGCTGGTCCATGCTCACATCACATTAATTGGTGCTTTCCATGATCACATCATCCCCTCCCTCTTCAAAAAGATATGTCCTCAAATCTGTTTTACCTGCAATAGAGGGAACCCAATCAGTAACATCAAAGTTTAAAATCAGATTACACTTACCTTGCCAGCCTCTTTGATAGGCATTGTTTCTGACTGGTTCGGATATGTAGAAGGCATTGATACATTTAGTTCCTGATTCATTACTCAAACCTGATACATGGAAACAAAGCAAGTTAGGACATGAAAATTTATCAAAGAGTAACAATCGTATCCCAAATTGGTTTTTGCTCAGTTTTGGCTTGTATGCTGCATCTGGTGGTGCTTCTTTGATAAGGATGAAGCCAGTGACGTCTTGGTGCTTATCCTGGTCCAAATAAGGTGGCTTGAACCGCTTGTCTTCCACATGCTTATTCTTTCTCCTTGTATGCTTCAATGCTTCATCATAATCTGCAAATGGCTCTTTTGACAAAAACAAGTACATCATTCTGTGTAATCGATAAAAGAACTCTTTAAAACTTGATCACTTACCTTAGCATGCTCACCTGGTGGTCATATATAGGATTGAGATGTTTTAAACTCAGATAATTCAGAATAAAGTAAGTGTAGGTGTACCTGAGTTGTAGAATCAGTAACTTGCAACTCTAAATTGGTTTTAGCCTCCAACTTGTTTCTTGTAGATGTAGGAAGGACTAAAAATTACGGACAGGTTGATTCATAGCTTATATCCTTCTTTTGGAAAAGTGTACACCTCAAAACAGTTTGTCCTGTACCAACAGCAAGTAAATCAGGTTTCATGTTCTTCTTTGAGTTTAGATAGTTACCTCGGATTGGTTTCTTTGGAAATTGCTGTAGACTAAGTTGATCTGGTGGTTTCTCCTTGATTTGAGAAGAAAACATGAGTTCTTCTCCTGATCCAGTGATCACTTCACCATTTTGTCTAGTGAATTCTCCATTTCCAATCATGGTTTGATAATCTCTGCAATGGTATTGAAGGTGATGCATATCTGGTGGCTTCCATATCTTGACATGGTCGAGAAGCAAGTCTTTTTGATCAACTTCCAGCTCCTTATGACCCCAGATGGTTGTAGCACGAGAAGAGCACTCTCCAAGGATGATAATCTTGTGGACATATGCTCCAGGTCTCCATGAGTAGTTCTGTAACCTTCCAGCACAATCAGATATAAGTTTCTCTTGGGAAAGATCCAAACCGACATGTTTTGCAAAACTAGCAATATCTTGATGATCAGGTGGCCATTTGCTGCGTGGTCTGGTTTGTTGGATCCACGACTAACTTGACTTCATTCTCCATTTGGTTTCATTGTGAAACCCTTGCTGATCTGAGACGTGCAACATCTTATCTTCAAAGGATGAGAAACCAACAAAATCAAATGTTGGTGCAGCTGAATTCTTCTCAAATCAATATGATCTTGTTCCTTTGACTCCTCAACTCTCCTCCAGGCTTCAAGCCCATTTCGTGTCTTGAAAGCTCCATAGCTCTGATCTTGTTCCAAGCAAAAGGACTGATCAGAAAAGTACCTAAGAATGTCTTTTGGAAATCACATGAGTCAAAGACATTCATTTGCACCAATCCACTCCTTGATTGTGGTTTTTTGTGTGCCTCCTCTTCTATCACATCCTGTTTGAAAATAACCAGGTCGTCGATTACTGGTTGATCATCCTTCTGAATGGTGGTTGTTGGAATCTCGTCTTGAGCTTGTGCTGCTGATTCTGGTCCTGCTGAGTGGAGTTCTGAGACAGAAGTGAAAGACTCTTGATTATCTGCTTCTATGGCTGGATGTGTTGTGTTGGACCTGTTGAATTGCTTCTCCACATCCATCATTACTTCTAACAATACTTCCTTATCCTTTTCACTGAATAAACAGAATTGTTTATCTTCTCTAAATGGATTAGAGATTGTCTTCTCCTTACTATAACAGATTGGTTTCTTGATAGATGAACCAAAAGTATTAGATGGACGTGATCTCTTGCTGTCAGGCAGTTTCTGAACCGAGTTTTAAAGATAAAGCTTTGTCTCATATGGCTGGTGTCGATTTGTGCTCCACTTGTCTCGTTCAAACCTTCTTTGTTGTGGAGTTTCTTTCTTAACAACAGCATTCTTCTGGTTTCTTTCCAACTGATCATTCCCTCTTTGCTTGAACTCATCTCTAGATGATCTACTTTTTCTTTGTTGATGTATGTCTTGTCTGCATTTTCTCAGTTGATCTTTGAAGACTTTATCCATGCTAGCCGTGAATACTTCAAGCAAAAGTGTATCATTCTTGCTGAGTTCTTCCATGTGCTCCTTTGCCATTACCTGAGACACAAAGAAAACAAAAACCAGTAACTAGTTCTTACAGAAACCAATTAACTTGCAAAACAGACATAAATTCAAAATGAAATCAAACATACTTCTCAGATCAATTTCGAACTCAACCAAAGACAAGTACAAATCAAACTTGAGCAAAATAGAACAGATTTAAAAAGATTAAACTTGTGAGAACAGAGAGAGATCACGAAATTAGTCAGTTTCAAGCTTAGATTCAATGATCAAAACAGAAAATAACAGATTCACTACACTTGAAACAAATCAATTCCTGTTAACACAAATCAGAAGCAGATTCAAAACAAAATCAAACCTTAAACCTCCCTGATCAATTTCGAATTCAATAAGAATGGATCAACTTCTGAAACAGATCGATTTCTACAAACCCTAAACGGTTTCAGATCAAGCAATCGATAACTTCTGCCACAAGAATCCGAAAAGTTTTTATCAGAAACAAGATCAAGGAACGTTATTTCTATCAGATTTCGACACAGAACACAGATCAACACGAAATTAAAGTGAATATGAAAAGAAAACAGCAGACTCGTGATCAAAACACTCAAAGTTAATAGATTTCAACAACAGAAACACAGATCTTATCAAAACACAACATAATATGAAAAGACAAAACCGAAAATCTGTGAGAAATCAAATACTTCCATTCCATAGTTTCTCTGATACCACATAATAAGATCCTAGGATCCTTCTCAGGTTCTGGAAAGAGATAACAAAGGATAATCCTCGCAAACAGAGAGACAAGGCTCGATCTGCTTCAAGGCGTGTGGTTTGTTGCGGGACACAAGAGGGATGGCTCGACTCTTGATACTCCAAGGCTTTCTGATCCAGATATTACACACTAAATCATAGAACCAAAGCCGGATATTACACACCAGCAACCTTCAAATTCGTCCAAAGACAAGAGAGAAGAGAGAAAAGGGTTTTTGATAAAAAGACTGCTTATTTAAGAATGAGGGATGCAAGGGTTTAAATAGAAACCAAGGAACGCACTCCTTAGGTTTCGAAAACGTAATTAAATAAAAACTATAGATAAAACATAACATAAGGTAAATAAATAGAGTAGTCTTCATAGGTTTGGACCGATATTAGCACCTAGAAGATGAAAGTTTATCAGAGTTGAGGCCGTGGGTTGTGTGAGGAGAGCCAACTTCAAACGGTTCGGACTGATATTGTAATAACGAGAAGAAAAGAAGACTTGATGAGAGAATAAGATTGAGGATGAGACAAAGAGAATAACAAGACTAAAGGCAGATTCGTGAGACTTGAAGAACCAGAGACTAAGAGACTGAAGAAGAGAGATTTAGAACCCAGAAAAGATTAGGAATGAGGAGGGGAAACCCCACTCTCTCATTTAGTTTGTTTACAATCGATAATGAGGCCTTTATAGGCAATACAAGAAGCAACCATTAACCTATATCTAAGGGCTGATAAAGCCTGAGGGAATGGACGGTTTGTATGAAGTCACATGGTCTTTATACAGGCTGGAGACAGCTTGGGCGCGCCTAGGAAAGCTTGGCCAGGAATAGGCCAGCAATGCACATGAACCTTGCCAATGATCAGTCCAAGTTCACCCCTTCTTTTGGATAAGCATCTTGAGAGCATATTCCTCTTATCCATCTCGTCCCAAATGTTTCCTTGCCTCCTTAGCTTCAAACGGTCATAAGAGATTCGAATTGGTTCGGTTTAAAGTGATCAAACCAAAGTCAAATCCAAAACTGCTCCATCGCTCGACCGTACGGATTGTTTATGGACCACCCATCTGTACACCTCAACCCAAATTTTGCACATCGTCCAAATTCACCCAAAAGTTGAACCAGGAAGTGTTTTGGGTCGACCATGTTCGTACAGTCCGTACAAGGCCGTACAGGTCGTACGACTGTCCGTACGGTCGACCCTATTTGTGCAATTTCACCCAATGGCTCCCAAATCTTCCCAAACACTTCCTTCTTGATCATAAGCCCTTCTTGAACATTGTTATTGCTCAGTATAAACTTCTGGACACTCTTTAGTCGTTGATCAGACTTCTAATAGGTTTTTCCCAAGCTTTGCACATTAACCTTTAGTGAGATGGTTTATCACTTCAGGTTAACACTCCCCCTCAAGCTTGACTCTATAGATCCTGAGTCAAGCTTGGAATCCTGAATTCACTCCTCATTAAAACCGTACCAAAGAACACCCTCCTTAGGGATAAAACCTTGGCAAGGAAAAAGAGTAAGATCCTTCAAGGCCTAGGGATTGGCCATTGAGCCTTTGTGCCTTAGAACCAGTGTGGTTAGACACAAAGGACTCTGGATCGTAGCCTAAAATCGTTCAGCCAACAACACAAGGCTTGTACACTCATAGAACTTGGCTTGACCTCTTCATAAACCCAGTTTGGGTCTCCCCCTCTCAACTGACTCCAAGGCCACCTTAGAGAAGCTAGGAAACGACCATGATCATCTTCTGTGAGGCTCACGCACCGGTACTGGTACCTGATACATTATCCCAAAGGTGCATCAGTACTTATCAAGAATATCCACAAGAATAAGAAACTTAGGCAAGGCTCAAAGTTTACAACAAAACCAGAGATTCTAGCAACTTAGACAATATTCTAAATGAAGCAAGATACCAATGATGGTTTCAAGTAAGGCTCAAGCACTAGAACTTATTCCATTAACCATAATAAACATAACCAAACTATTCAAGCATTTTAAGAACCATTTCGAGATTCAAGAAGAAATGATGAATGACTTATAATAGATTAAGTTAAAGTTACTTCCCTTTTGTTTGGATGAGGGGTGACTGCTTTGTCACTTGAATCCCTCACACTAGGCCGGTTGCAACCTCTTCATGGCAACACCAACTTGATGGGAGGTTGTGTGGAGCCTTCAGATTCAGTTTTCAATCACCTCACCACAGAGGCCGCAATGAAACTGGGCTTTCATGGACACATAACCAAGACTGCTCTGAACAGCCCCTTTTCATAGACATGCCACTGCCTAGACCCGGTTGGATGATCCTTTGTTGAAGTCCTTGCACGGCTTGATGCAGGACCATGGATCATGTATATTTAGACTCCCCCTCAAGCTTAACTCCGAGACTATGGGAGGAGCTAAGCTTGTGAGATGAGTGTAACAGTTCCTTGGTCTTAAGGGACCATCAGTCTTTACAAGACTTGATGTCCTAACCCTTGTGAGTTTTGGCTCTCTTCCTTATACCAGGAACAAATGGTGTTTGAATCACCTTAAGAGCCCTCACAAGGTAGTCTCTCATTGTATGATATCCCACTCTACACTTCTTGTAGACTTTGGGATTGACATGTCCAAGTGGTATCATACAATGGTATAAACCTCTCATTGCATACTCAATCACACTACACCTCCTGTAGTTTGTGGACTGACTCGTCCAGTGTTGGTATGCAATGGCATTAGACCATTATCTTGTCACTTTGGTTTGTCACTGTATCACTCCTTGTGTACCTAACATCACCACAACTCAATGCAAGATTAGATCATCCCATTGGGACCAAACCAAGATCACACATCCGGTTTGATCACCAATGCCTCAACAAGCTATGATCTTGAAACAAGCTAATCACAAGAACAAGATCAAGCATTTTTCAATCACTAAAGTGCAATGTATGCTTTCAACAATACACTGACACTTTAGGCTTTAGTTACATGCAGCAATAGATGTATGCAACAACTCAACAATACTATATGAATGCAATGGGTTCAATCCGTGAGCTACAAGGGACAATGCACACCAGTTCCAATCAAAACCAATGATGCAAGCAACCTAGACATGTTCTAAATGATGCAAGACAAACATTAATGGATTTAAACAAAGGCGTTAGAACCAGTATGCATCCGGATTGAACTTAGACAGAATGAGACATGCTTATGCAAAAACAGATTATCAAAAACATGATGCAAGAGCTTAGACAAACTTCTAAATGCTTCAAGACAACCATGATGGATAAGCTATAGACAAAACAGAGCAAGATAACAGGACTCGGAATGAAAGGAATCTATATGATTATGGAACTGCACCAAAGATCCTCAAGAACACTATGCAAATAGCTGAGACAAACTACTCAATACTATAACGTAATCAAGGTGAGAGATGCTATGAATGCAACAGACATGGAGAGCAATCATGTGAATGTAATAGATTCAATCCGAATGAAATAGCAACTATATGATATCCTAAACAACCTAAGCAGAATGCAAGAAACAGCTAGGCATATTAATGAGCAATGGTTTTATCAAGCCCATAGATTAAAGTAGTTTAGATCCACTTCTAAATCCTACTGATATCTCTGATTGATTAACTATGTCATAACATCCAAGCAGCACTGAACCGGATTGAATCACAACCTAGATGCTTATGAATGTAAGACAGTCTAACAGTTCTCATGATGCAAGTATCCGAGACATTCTAATCAGTTCTACAACACAATCATGGCAATTTGGAGATATAACAATGCACAAGACAATACTAAACAACCTTTCTGATGCTTATGCAAGATAGACAATCAACACAGAACAATGCAATAAACAAGCCAGGAGATCCTGGGACAAACATTACTTAATGCATAACGAAGTATAAACTCTTATTAAGGGATAGGAGGGTTGCTTACAGTTAAGGAATCCGGGCTGATTCCTTAAACCTCCATGGACACACTCCAATGTTTCTTGTTGGGTTTAACCCAACTCTTCTCTGGTCATTACTCCTTAGCAGGTAGCTTCATGACCCAGTTAGGTAGCAACACCTCCATCCTCTTTAGACTTGATGATTAACTCCTACTGCACCCTTCCTTAGTCATTACTGCTCAACCAGCAGTCTCATGACTCGTCTAAACAAGGAGCACCTCCATCCTCTTTTTGATTCGATGCTTAACCCCCATATGAATCATCAGTGCCTTTGGTCACCAGTCTTCCATGGACTTAAGTGATGACCACTCCTACTTGTGTCCCTCTTCGGCTAGCAGCACACTGCTTCCAGAGCAGTGTCTTAACGGCACCATCTCTACACACAAGTAAACTCTCCATTGCTTCTCAATGGGCAACACCTTTTCTTACTTGGTTTGGTTAGACACTGAACACTTCTTATTGATGCGCCCCTGGGATGCTTCTTTGGTTGCTGGGAGGATAGATCCTTGCAAGAACGAATTAGAGACTCAAGTTCTTCAAGGTTTGTGGATTGAATGGTGACACAAGAGGGATGGGTCATCTCTTGATACTCCTAGATGATTAGCTTGGATATAACACACCAAGTTAAACTAAAGAGTCTTCCAAAAGTAACTAAGAAACTTAGTATCCCTATCAGAAACTATAGTCCTAGGCATGCCATCTAAACGAACAACCTCTTTAAAGAACAAGTTAGCAATATGCAATGCATCATCAGTCTTATGACATGCTATGAAATATGACATCTTAGAGAACCTATCAACAACTACAAATATAGAGTCCTTTCCGGTTCTAGTCCTAGGCAATCCAACAATGAAATCCATGGATATATCTTTAACATCCCGAGTTGTGATATGTGGAAAAGCTTAAGAGAATTGATTTGGCTACCTATGTCACCAAAGTTGACTTACCTTTTCCGGAGCACACCCTGAAAGAACTCCAGAGTTAAGCGTGCTTGAGCTGGAGTAGTGAAAGGATGGGTAACCTATCGGGAAGTGATTCGCGATAGCGTGTGAGTGAGGCCAAAACACGGGAAAAGGTCGGGTGGTGATTGCAGGGTCAGTAAACAATGATTTCGAGCCTTGGAAAAATTAACGCACGGCCGTTGGACAGGATGGGGCTCACGGGCCGAGAGAGCGGGCTTGGGTGGCCCATTAGCCGTGGGCGGTCGGGGCGTTACAAGTGGTATCAGAGCTGGTTAGCCATCTAGGTTCTGACCCGAGAGGCGTCTTGAGACCTGTCGTGGAGCGCAACGAGGGCGTTGCGTTCTTTGAGAGGGGGTGAATTGTAACATCCCGAGTTGTGATATGTGGAAAGGCTTAAGAGAATTGATTTGGCTACCTATGTCACCAAAGTTGACTTACCTTTTCCGGAGCACATCCTGAAAGAACTCCAGAGTTAAGCGTGCTTGAGCTGGAGTAGTGGAAGGATGGGTGACCTATTCATAAGTGATTCGCGATAGCGTGTGAGTGAGGCCAAAACACGGGAAAAGGTCGGGTGGTGATTGCAGGGTCAGTAAACAATGATTTCGAGCCTTGGAAAAATTAACTCACGGCCGTTGGACGGGATGGGGCTCACGGGCCGAGAGAGCAGGCGTGGGTGGCCCATTAGCCGTGGGCGGTCGGGGCATTACAAGTGACTTTTATATAACGGCCTACTCCACCTCGAAGGATCAGTCGGCCCTGTAGTGCACTAACCCGAAACCCTCCCTTGTGATACAACCTGTCCGAATCATAGGCCTCGGCTCACATGTGGGTTATTGATGCGCTTGGCGTTACTCAAACCCAAGACCTCGCCCTTTCTCAACACTCCCACAAAGAAGCTGTTACCAATTGAGCTGCAGGGCCGGCTGATCCTCCAAGGTGGAGTAGGCCATTATAATATCATTCTAGGAATGGTGTGGAATTGGTAAAGGAGTGTACAAACCCTGAGATTGGACTTGTGACTTAGCATGCTTGCAAGTAGCACACCTTCCACAGATTCTCTCCACATCTCTCTTCATGTGTGGCCAATAGAAGTGATCCTGCAAAACTTTAAGGGTCTTGGCAATCAAAAAGTGTCCCATTATACTGCCCCCATGAGATTTCCTAACAAAGAGATCTCGTAAGGAACAATTAGGCACACACAATCTGTTATCATAAAACAAGAACCCATCTTGTCTAAAATATTGTCCTGCAGCAAACTTCTCACAAGACACATGAGCTTCTTTGAAATCAAGGTCAGTATCATACATATCTTTAATCTGCTCAAAACCAAGTAGCTTAGCATCAAGAGTGTTCAACAGAACATACCTCCGAGATAGTGCATCAGCAACTATGTTCTCCTTACCTTGTTTATATTTGATCATGTATGGGAATAGCTCAATGAACTCAACTCATCTTGCATGTCTCTTACAAACCTTACTCTGCCCTTTTAGATACTTTCGGGACTCATGATCAGTGTGGATGACAAACTTCTTTGGGCCACAAGTAATGCTGCCATGTTTGCAAGGCCCTCACTAAGGCATAGAGTTCTTTGTCATAGGTTGCATAGTTGAGAGTGGCTCCTCCAAGCTTCTCACTGAAGTAGGCGATGGGTTTCCTATCCTGCATCAACACAACACCAATTCCAATCCCTGAGGCATCACATTCTATTTCAAAGGTTTTAGTAAAGTCAGGGAGCATTAAGAGAAGTGATTGAGTAAGCTTCTCTTTAAGGGTTTGGAATGCCGTTTCTTGTGTTTCTCCCCATTTGAATCCCACATCCTTCTTGATTACTTCAGTTAATAGAGCTGCAATGGTGCTAAAGTCTCTCACAAAACGCCCATCGAACCCGGCAAGCCCATGGAAACTTCTCACTTCTTCTATTGTGGTTGGGCTCGGCCAGTCCTTGATGGCTTTGATCTTCTCCTCGTCCACCTTAACTCCATCTGCACTCACAACAAAGCCTAGGAAAACCAAGTTACCTGTGCAAAAAGTGCACTTCTTCAAGTTGGCAGAGAGTTTCTCATTTCTCAACACATTTAGGACAGCCTTAAGATGTTCTATATGATCTTCTAAGGTCTTGCTATATACTAAGATATCATCAAAGTATACAACAACAGAAATGCCTATGAATGATCTAAGAACATGATTCATTAACCTCATGAATGTACTAGGTGCATTTGTCAATCCAAATGGCATAACTAACCACTCATACAAACCATGCTTAGTTTTAAATGCAGTTTTCCACTCATCTCCTTCTTTCATCCTAATCTGATGATATCCACTTTTTAAATCTATCTTAGAGAAGATACAAGAACCATGTAATTCATCAAGCATATCATCTAATCTAGGTATAGGGTGGCGATACTTCACTGTGATGTTGTTGATTGATCTACAATCAACACACATGCGCCAAGTACCATCCTTCTTAAGCACTAGGAGCACTGGTACAGCACATGGGCTCAAACTCTCTCGGATATAGCCCTTCTCCATGAGTTCCTCTACTTGTCTTTGTAACTCCTTGGTCTAACCGGGTTGGTTCTATAAGCTGGTCGGTTTGGAAGTGTAGATCCTTGAACAAAGTCTATTTGGTGCTCAATCCCACGCAATAGAGGTAACCTAATGGGATTGTCCTCTAGAAATACATCTTGAAACTCCTGCAAAAGAGAAACCATTTCACTCGGATACACATTTGTAGAATCTGTTAAGCTCGAGAGAGTTTCTTTAAACACAAGTAAGATAGCTGATTGTTTAGAGTAAAGAGTTCTTTTGATATCACCCATGTTTGCATAGAAGTTTGGCTGCTTAGTTCTAGCCGGTTTGAGATCAGTCTCCTTCTTCTTTTGGAGTTGAATCTGATCATGCTGAACTTCCTTAGGTGTCAAGGGAACCAGGACATTCTTGCGACCCTTGAACTCAAAGGAGTGCTTGTTGGTGAATCCATCATGGATGACTCGGCGGTCAAATTGCCAAGGTCTCCCAAGAAGTATGTGACCAGCTTCCATAGGTAAAACATCACACAAGACTTCATCTTCATATCTCCCTATGGCTAACGGAATGAACTTGATTTGAAACCATCACGGTGCATTCTTCATTCAACCATTGTAGCCGGTAAGGTTTTGGATGCTTCTGAACCTTCAAACCCAACTTCTTGACCATTGTCTCACTAGCAGCATTCACACAACTGCCTCCATTAATATGAGGCTGCATACTTTCCCTTGGACCAAGCACCGAGTATAGAACAGGTTCTCACGTTGCTCTAGCTCCTCAGTCTTGGTTTGCAAGCTTAGGAGCCTTCTTGCGACTAAAACTTCCCATGGACTGGTCCTTCTTCATGCTCTTCTTCAGTTTCGTCTTTGTCAGACTCGGTGTTGTCATCTTCTGAGGCATACTCACCATCTTCAAGTAGGATCATGACTCTCTTGTAGGTACATTCATTGGCATAGTGACCTCATCCTTGGCATTTGAAACACTTGACATCACGAGCTCTGGAACTAGAAGCCTCAGCCTTGCCCTTGCCCTTGTCAAAAGCACTGCTTGGTTTGGTTTCTTCCCTCGGATAGAGCTTGTTGTCTTTCTGATATGGCTTAGACTCCTTAGGATAGGTTGACTTCTATTCCTTGGTGTTGTGTAACCGGTTGGATCCATAGCTGGTTCGTGAATGTCCCTTCCTCTTGAGCTGTTGTTCCACAAGAATAGCCTTGTGTAACATCTCTTATAACTCCACATAATGTTTCATCTCAACATTGTCTTGTATCTCTCGGTTTAGACCACATAGGAACCTTGACATTGTTGCTTCTCTATCTTCGGATATACTAGTCCTAAACATGAGCAGCTCCATGTCCTGGCAATATTCTTCCACTGATCTTGAACCTTGAGTAAGCTTCCTGAGCCTGTGGTGCAAGTCTCTATGGTAATGACTAGGAACAAACCTCTTGCGCATGATAGACTTCATCTCTTTCCATGTCACAACTGGTTCCTCACCATTCCTTCTATGGATCCCACCAGCTTAGAGCATAGTCATAGAACTCAGTAGCAGCTATCTGGATCTTCTTGTGGTTTGTGTACTTCTTACACTGAAAGACCAGCTCAATCTTCTTCTCCTATTCAAGATAGGAATACGGATCAGCTTTACCATGGAAAGGGGGTATTTTTATCTTCAAACCAGCAAGCTCATCTCTCTGGTTTGTCCTTCCTTCTTGTCCACGCCTATGTCTCCTTTGACTTTGTCTTGAGGAAGAACTGATATGTTCATAGTAGTTATCAGTTTCTTCAGAGCCGGCATGTTCTTGTCGAGTTGCATGAGGTCTTTCTTCTCTCCTAGTCTCTCGGTTGGGACCTTGACCAGTAGCTCTTCTTACTTCTTCTCTGAACTCTCTGCGGAGCTCATTGAGGTTGGTCCTCATCATCTCAGTCATTGTGCTGACCATAGATTGATTAAGTTGAGCCGTCATGGCCTCCATGAGCAGTTTCTTCTTCCGCACCAACTCAGCTTCTTCATCAGTCTCGGTTCCCATTGCTGCCTGCACAAAGGAAAACACAATAACCAGTAAATAGATTCTAGGTGAACACGAGAAGAAAAAAGGAAAAATCTCAACACAAGAATTATACTTGCTCGGCAAGGTAAAAAGCTATGCGGCTAGGTTTAGTTTGTCTAGGGTTTCCGCCTAAACCAAAAAGGAAATTCCCCTAAATCTTGTCTAAAACTCTATGATTTTCGAGCAGCCCGAAAAAATTAGATCTACTTCTTGTTGAAGTTGATTAAGGAGTTTTTGTGGCTGAAACAAAAAGATGTAAGGAGTAAACGATACTTCCCTAACCAAAGTTGCTCTGATACCACTTGATGCGCCCCTAGGATGCTTCTTTGGTTGCTAGGAGGATAGATCCTTGCAAGAAGGAATCAGAGACTCAAGTTCTTCAAGGTTTGTGGATTGAATGGTGACACAAGAGGGATGGATGATATCTTGATGCTCCTAGATGATTAGCTCGGATATAACACACCAAGTTAAACACCCTTAAGGCTCTGGATATGACACACCAGAAAGATACTCGACAACTTATAGAGAGAGAGAGCCGCCAAGAGAGAAATAAGACTTGATAATATTCGATTGCTTGAGTACAATAAGGTTTGGGAAAACCCTTAAATAAAAGAAACCAGAGAACAAACTCTCTAGGGTTTCGAAAACATTAAAATGCAAAACTATAGTTTAAAATATAACATAAGCTTAAAGATAAATGACTTCTGCTACTCTTGGGCCGAGATAGGGCCTAAGTAATTTGTAAGATAAGTCGTGGCCTCATTAAAAAGCTACCTCCGGAAAACCTCGTGGGACAAAACCAAAAGCAAAGAAAAGAGCACACACCAAATGTCTTGCCTAAACACTAACTCAGATGATATAGATATAGCTTGAATGGTGATCAAGATATCTTGGATCAAACCTTGTCCAAGACTTTCTTCTTGTTGTGGATGTGAAGTGAGTAATCCTACAACAGTCTCGTTAAGTTTCTTGGCTCTGGAACGGGTCATGGGACCTTCTGGAATGGTCAAAGCATCATCACCAGGCTGCTGGTGCATTGTGACATCATGTGACCCATCTAAGCTCTCCTTGCTCTCTTTAGTGATCCGGTCCATGATCCCATCACTTATGTCCCTGTACAGCACTCAAACTCCAGAATAGATTAGGCCACAAGCATTGGGATCAAACCTTGACTAATCATCAAGTTTGATCTCCAATGTCAACAGCAATTTAACTTCCTAAAAGACAATGCATGATCTGTTAAGATAAAAAACATTTCATTTAGGTAAAACTAGGCTACCTTAACCGCATCCTTAGACATTACACTAGGTGCTGAACATAAGGCAGTAACCAACCAAGTGAAAGATGATAATGCAAAACACCTTAAAAAGTTCTAATCAGTCTTGAATGTAATCACTGGAGCTGATACACTATCTAGCACCCTAATACACATTCAAGCAGTGAACAAGGTATGGCCTTTTAACAATCAAACATCACACAAAACCTTTAAGCAACCTGGGACAGTATCTAGCAAGCTTTATAAAGAACCCCAGGACAATAATACACATAACACCACACGGCCATATCAAAAAGACTCAAGCTTTATACAAGGGAAGGAAGTTATCTTACAATCAAGGAACCTGGGCTGGTTCCTTGAACATCCATGTTAAAGGATTCATGAATGGACAGATTCTGGGTTGTAGATTTGGGAACCAACATCTCCTTCTTTGCGTGATCTTCCCTTGACTCCATCATGCCAAAAGACACCATATTTCTCCATGTTTGAGTCGCCTACACCAAGATCCAAGTTGAAAGTTTCCTTCTTTAAAAGGTTTCTCCTTTGACAGTGAGGAGGAACGGCTTGGACAAGCTTCCACTGGTCTTCTTTCTTAAGAACGAACATGGGAGAGGAGGATGAACTGAGAATAGCTTCTCGGCACGCCATGGATGATAAATTTTCCATCTTGAAGAGTTTAAACGACTGGCTAGACAGAAGCTTCTTCATTAGTTTAAAACTGGCATGCGAGAGAGCTTGAGCTTGCGGATGCTGATGAACCTGGCTCTGATACCATGAAATTTTATCAGAGTTCAGGCTGTGGGTTGTGTGAGGAGAGCCAACCTCAACAGGTTCGGATAGATCTTGTAATAACGAGAAGATAAGAAGACTTGATGAGAGAATAAGATTGAGGATGAGACAAAGAGAATAACAAGACTAAAGACATATTCGTGAGACTTGAAGAACCAGAGACTAAGAGACTGAAGAAGAGAGATTTAGAACCCAGAAAAGATTAGGAATGAGGAGGGGAAACCCCACTCTCTCATTTAGTTTGTTTACAATCGATAATGAGGCCTTTATAGGCAATACAAGAAGCAACCATTAACCTATATCTAAGGGCTGATAAAGCCTGAGGGAATGGACGGTTTGTATGAAGTCACATGGTCTTTATACAGGCTGGAGACAGCTTGGGCGCGCCTAGGAAAGCTTGGCCAGGAATAGGCCAGCAATGCACATGAACCTTGCCAATGATCAGTCCAAGTTCACCCCTTCTTTTGGATAAGCATCTTGAGAGCATATTCCTCTTATCCATCTCGTCCCAAATGTTTCCTTGCCTCCTTAGCATCAAACAGTCATAAGAAAATTGAATTGGTTTGGTTTAAAGTGATCAAACTGAAGTCAAACCCGAAACTGTTCCATCGCTCGACCTTACGGATTGTGTACGGACCACCCGTCCGTACACCTCAACCCGGATTTTGCACATTGCCCAAATTCACACAAAAGTTGAACCAGGAAGTGTTTTGGGTCGACCATGTCCATACAGTCCGTACAAGGCCATACAGGCCGTACACCTATCCGTACGGTCGACCCTATTTTTTCACTTTTGCCCAATGGCTCCCAAATCTTCCCAAACACTTCCTTCTTGAGCATATGCCCTTCTTGAACCTTGTTATTGCTCAGTATAAGCTTATGGACCCTCTTTACTCCTTGATCAGACTTCAAATAGGTTTTTCCCAAGCTTTGCACATTAACCTTAGTGAGATGGTTTATCACTTCAGGTTAACAGGAGATGTGTAAAGCAGCTTGTGGCCTCACTAAAAACCTTCCTCCGTAAAACCTCTTTGGGACAAAACCGAGAGCAAGGAAAAGATCACACACAAGTACTTTGCCTAAGTACTAATTCAGCTAGATGAGGAGATAGCTTGAAAGGTAATCAAGGTATCTCGGATCATCAAGCTTTGTCCAAGACCTTCTTCTTGTTTCCAAACAAGTCTAAGTAATCTTCCAATGGCTCATTTAATTTCTTGGTTTTAGAACGAGTCATGGGACCTCCTGGAATGGCTAAGGCATCTTCATCAGCTGGTTTGTCCATGAGTGCATTCCTAGATACATCATCTTCCTTGTTGAGCTGGTCCATGCTCACATCACATTCATTGGTGCTTTCCATGATCACATCATCCCCTCCCTCTTCAAAAAGATTTGTCCTCAAATCTGTTTTACCTGCAATAGAGGGAACCAAATCAGTAACATCAAAGTTTAAAATCAGATTACACTTACCTTGCAGGACTCTTTGATAGGCATTGTTTATGACTGGTTCAGATATGTAGAAGGCATTGGTCCATTTAGTTCCTGATTCATTACTCAAACCTGATACATGGAAACAAAGCAAATTAGGACATGAAAATTTATCAAAGAGTAACAATCGTATCCCAAATTGGTTTTTGCTCAGTTTTGGCTTGTATGCTGCATCTGGTGGTGCTTCTTTGATAAGGATGAAGCCAGTGACGTCTTGGTGCTTATCCTGGTCCAAATAAGGTGGCTTGAACCGCTTGTCTTCCACATGCTTATTCTTTCTCCTTGTATGCTTCAATGCTTCATCATAATCTGCAAATGGCTCTTTTGACAAAAACAAGTACATCATTCTGTGTAATCGATAAAAGAACTCTTGAAAACTTGATCACTTACCTTAGCATGCTCACCTGGTCGTCATATATAGGATTGAGATGTTCTAAACTCAGATAATTCAGAATAAAGTAAGTGTAGGTGTACCTGAGTTGTAGAATCAGTAACTTGCAAATCTAAATTGGTTTTAGCCTCAAACTGGTTTCTTGTAGATGTAGGAAGGACTAAGAATGTGGGAGAGGTTGATTCATAGCTTATATCCTTTTTTGGAAAAGTGTACACCTCAAAACAGTTTTTCCTGTACCAACAGCAAGCAAATCAGGTTTCATGTTCTTCTTTGAGTTTAGATAGTTACCTCGGATTGGTTTCTTTGGAAATTGTTGTAGACTAAGTTGATATGGTGGTTTCTCCTTGATTTGAGAAGAAAACATGAGTTCTTCTCCTGATCCAGTGATCACTTCACCATTTTGTCTAGTGAATTCTCCATTTCCAATCATGGTTTGATAATCTCTACAATGGTATTGAAGGTGATGCATATCTGGTGGCTTCCATATCTTGACATGGTCGAGAAGCAAGTCTTTTTGATCAACTTCCAGATCCTTATGACCCCAGCCGGTTGTCGCACGAGCAGAGCACTCTCCAAGGATGATAATCTTGTGGAAATATGCTCCAGGTCTCCACGAGTAGGTCTGTAACCTTCCAGCACAATCAGATATATGTTTCTCTTGGGAAAGATCCAAACCGACATGTTTTGCAAAACTAGCAATATCTTGATGATCAGGTGGCCATTTGCTGCGTGGTCTGGTTTGTTGGATCCATGACTGAATTGACTTCATTTTCCGTTTGGTTTAATAGTGAAATGCTTGCTGATCTGAGACGTGCAACATCTTATCTTCAAAGGATGAGAAACAAACAAAATCAAATTTTTGGTGCAGCTGAATTCTTCTCAATCAATATGATCTTGTTCCTTTGACTCCTCAACTCTCCTCCAGGCTCAAATACAACATACTTCAAGCCTATTTCGTGTATTAAAATCTCCATAGCTCTGATCTTGTTCCAAGCAAAAGGACTGATCAGAAAAGTACTTAAGAATGTCATTTGGAAATCACATGAGTCAAAGACATTCATTTGCACCAATCCACTCCCTTATTGTGGTTTCTTGTGTGCCTCCTCTTCTATCACATCCTGTTTGAAAATAACCAGGTCGTCCATTACTGGTTGATCATCCTTCTGAATGGTGGTTGTTGGAATCTCGGCTTGATCTTCTTGAGCTTGTGCCTTTTGTTGGCCTATATTATTGATGTATCCAGAACCAAAAATAAGAAAGGAAATAGATTTCCTCTGTCTCTCTCTTATTCTGTGCGAAATCCCTCTCTCTCTCTCTCATGTTCTTGCTTTTCTTCATTTTCTCCACACAAACCAGACACTAAATCTCTCTATTTTCACAATGAAAACTTGATGTTCCTCTGGATAGTGGGCTAATGAACACATTGCTTGAACCGGATGTGCAACTGCATTGGCATTGAAATACACTCTTGTATTATTCCAGTGTTCTGGTCCATGTTTGATCCTAGTGCTTCCCCTCAATGGTTGTACTTGCTCTATTTCAGCTTGGACCTGTTCTTCATGAGGTTGAGACTGCTCCTGGTTTTCCTCTGAACCATGTTGATCATGACCTTCAGAACCTTCATGTTGCAGTGTCTCCTCTGGTTCTGATAGGGTGCCCCCTCATGAACAAGATGGGTTTCAGTTTCAGCTGGTTGAGTTCCTGGAGAAGACGTTTCTCTTGCCTCCTCCCTAGCCTTAGGCTGGCCAATACCAAGACTTTCCAGGACTATTCTCAGATTGTTTGCCCTATCTGAGGGTGCATGAGAAAGATCTCTCAGGTTCTCCCAACATTTCTCATCATAGTACCCTGTAGATATTGACCTTAGGGAATAAAGAAGGCAAAGAAATGAAGAGGATGAGGTTACTTGGGATAGAAGGCAGTCCGTACATGTGTACAGAATGACTTGACTCACAAGTCACTCATCTGTGACCTAGAGGAGACTTGAGAGACAAGGAATAGAGGAGCACTCGCCGAGTTTGAATATTCAAACAAAAGAGAGATCCGTTAGAGGAAAGAAGACAAAGGGTGAATTGTTTATGGTAAAAGTCACATGTGCTCAGCTCACCCACTTGCAAGCAGACCGTTCAGGACCTGTCCCTTTCCCTCTCCAGAATCTCGACCAGAGCAACATTATTTTAATTCATTCATTTAGTTTATTCATTTATGGACAGAAGGTATCTTGCCTATCTAGGCTATTGTAACCAGTTTATTCAGAAGCAAGGAAAAAGAATCCTTCCTCATACTCTTTTCTCTCTCGAGTACAAACAACAAATCTCTCTCTCTTTCTTCTGCTCTGGAATCAAACACACTCTCTCTCTCTCTTATTCTTGAGTGTTCTTCATCATATTCTTCATAAACTTACAGTAGATTCCACAAACTTCACATCCCTTGACACCATAACCCTTCTAGACTCTGGTGCATAGCACTTGTAGCCTTTCTGATTAGCTTAGTACCCTATGAATATTGCCTTGACACTTTTGGGTTCTAACTTGTTTCTTTGTTCACCTAGAATCAAGACAAAGCAAAGACACCCAAACACACGCAAATGATCAATGGATGGTTTAGTCTTGTTTAGTACCTCAAATGGAGAGCTATCATGAAGAATTCTTGTTGGTATTCAGTTGATTAGATAGCATGCTGTGACCACAGCATCACTCCAAAACCTCTTTGGTATTGACATGAAGAAATAAATAAGAAACAAGGAAGAGAAGAGGTTGCCATTTAGATGAATAATTTGGGTCTGGTTTATACAACCTGTATGGACAGTGCATTTGAACACTCTTGACCTAGAGTTCCTTGGAAGGCAAGGCAGAGTATGGGAAGGCAGAGTATGGGAAGGTAGAGAAAAGGAACTAAACTCGTCTGGTTTACTTGGAAAGAGATAGGAGACTGTTGGGAAGCAAGGGAACCAGATAGACAACTTGCTGATTTAAATATAGTATATGTCACATGTTCCTCTTAAGGAATCAATCTGTTGGAGAGCTGTACTTTTCAGACTGAGGCACCAGAATTGTTTATTCTTATCTTCCTTGTCTTGGCTTGTATTAGTTTTCTTTATATATAAGTATTGTTGGCAGAACAAACAAACCAAGGAAACAAAATCTTCTTTATTCTTCTGTCTCTCTCACGAAATAACAGTATTCTCACTCTCTCTCCTTTCATTTCTGGATCAAACACACTCTCTCTCTCCTTTTCTTCAGTTTTCTTCACTCAGTTCTTCATAAAACTTACATGGTATCAGAGCCAGTAAGCTCTTAAATCTCATTTTACTTCCGCAAAACTTATCTACTCTTCATTCTCTTCAATCCTCTCAGTTCACATTCTCTAAATCTCTCAAGAACACTCTATTACCCACTGGACAATAGCATTTCGAAAATGGAGCAAAGCAAGTCTGTGGTGATTCCAGTTCCTCTAAAGGGAGTAAACTACCTTCTCTGGTCAAGATTGATCAAGAATGCCCTTGCTGGAAGAGGTTTATGGTCTCATTTTACTACAAGTGAAGCCCCAAAACTAACCAGCCAAGGAGAAGATGGCAAGGAGATTGTGATGGTAGATGAAGGCAAATGGAGTCAGGATGATTTCATGGTGCTGTCTATCATCCAAAGCTCTCTTGATGGCCTCATAATGGAGGCTTACTCCTACTGTGAGACAGCAAAGGAGTTATGGGATACACTGCAAAAAGTGTATGGAAACATTTCCAACCTTAGAAGGGTCTTTGAAATAAAGAAGGCCATCAACAATCTGAACCAGGAGGATATGGACTTTACTCAACATTTTGGGAAGTTTAGAGCTCTGTGGGCAGAGCTAGAGATGTTGAGGCCAAGTACAACTGACCCAGCCATACTAAATGAGAGGCGTGAGCAGGATAAAGTCTTTGGACTACTTCTCGCCCTCAACCCATCATTCAACGACCTTATCAAGCACATCCTAAGAGCTGAGAAGCTACCTAGCCTTGAGGAAGTGTGTGCTCAAATCCAGAAGGAGCAAGGGTCAGTAGGTCTCTTTGGAGGAAAAGGAGACCTCATTATGGCAAACAAGGCTGAGATGGTGTCTGCTAATAAAGCTCACTTTAAACCAGAAGATAGGAGGAAGACAGGGACATGTGATCATTGCAAGAAGGTAGGACACATGAAGAACCAGTGTTGGATCCTCCATCCTCATCTCAGACCACCATCAAGGTTCAATCAACCTAGAGCTCATGAAGCTGTCCAGCAGACTGTCCAGCAAAGTGTTCAGCCTGCACATACCAATAAGGAAGGAAGAGCCGTGGTGTCAACCACCTATGCAGTAGGATCTTAATCTCAACCACCTCAAGATGATGCCTTCATACGCAAGTCAGACATTGAGGCCCTTATCAAGGCTCGCAACGCCAACTCTGGTAACATCAGTAGCGAATTTTTAAATAAATCATTAACTGCTAGACCTTTAATTATTGATTCAGGGGCTTCCCATCTCATGATTAGGGATTCTAGTCTTATTAGCAATGTATAACCTGCTTTAGGTAGTGTTGTGATTGCAAATGGAGATAGAATACCCATTAAGGGCATAGGAAATCTAAAACTGTTTGATAAGGAGTCTAAAGCTTTTTACATGCCTTCATTTACATCTAACTTGCTATCAGTTAAAAAGGCCACTATTGACCTTAATTGCAAAGTTATTTTTAGTCCTAATGTGACACGACCCTAGGATGCTTCTTTGGTTGCTGGGAGGATAGATCCTTGCAAGACCGAATCAGAGACTCAAGTTCTTCAAGGTTTGTGGATTGAATGGTGACACAAGAGGGATGGATGATCTCTTGATACTCCTAGATGATTAGCTCGGATATAACACACAAAGTTAAACACCCTTAAGGCTCTGAATATGACACACCAGAGATATACTGGACAACTTCTAGAGAGAGAGAGCCTTCAAGAGAGAAATAAGACTTGATAATGTTCGATTGCTTAAGTACAATAGGGTTTGTGGAAACCCTTAAATAAAAGAAACCAGAGAACAAACTCTCTAGGGTTTCGAAAACATAAAATGGAAAACTATAGTTTAAAATATAACATAAGCTAAAGATAAATGAACTTCTGGTAGTCTTGGGCCGAGATAGGGCGTAGGTGATTTGTAAGACAAGTCGTGGCCTCGTTAAAAACCTTCCTCCGAAAAACCTCGTGGGACAAAACCAAAAGCAAGGAAAAGAGCACACACCAAATGTCTTGCCTAAACACTAACTCAGCTTGATGTAGAGATAGCTTGAATGGTGATCAAGATATCTCGGATCAAACCTTGTCCAAGACTTTCTTCTTCTTGTGGATGTGAAGTGAGTAACCCTACAACAGTCTCCTTAAGTTTCTTGGCTCTGAAACGGGTCATGGGACCTTATGGAATGGTCAAAGCATCATCACCAGGCTGCTGGTGCATTGTGGCATCATGTGGCTCGTCTAAGCTCTCTTTTCTCTCTTTAGTAATATGGTCCATAATCACATCATCCCCTCCCTCTTGAAAAAGGATTTGTCCTCAAATCTGGTTCATCAACAACAAACAGGACCAAGTCAGTAAGATTGAAGCTATTTGATACATCATACTTACCTGGGAGATCAAGTTTATAGGCATTGTCATTGATCTTATGGATGATCTCGAAGGGTCCATCAACCCATGATCTCGAAGGGTCCATCAACCCTTGGCATTAGCTTGGACTTCCTCTCGTTGGGAAACCTATCCTTCCTCAGGTGAAGCCAAACTTGGTCACTGACTTCAAAGAACTTCACACGCCTTCCCTTGTTGGCTTGCTTCTCATAGAACTTAGTATTCTGTTCAATATTTTTTCTAGCCTTCTCATGGATTTGTTGGACCATCTCAGCTTTCTTTTTACCGTCCAAACTAACCATTTCACACTCAGGTAAAGGGATTAGATCCAAAGGAGATGTGGGATTGAACCCATAAACAATTTCAAAAGGAGAGTACTTAGAGGCAAGATGCATGGCATGATTGTATGCAAATTCACAATGTGGTAAGTAGTATTCCCAAGTTTTCAAGTTCTTTCTGATGTTTGCACGCAGGAGTGTTCCTAGAGTGACACGACCCTAGGATGCTTCTTTGGTTGCTGGGAGGATAGATCCTTGCAAGACCGAATCAGAGACTCAAGTTCTTCAAGGTTTGTGGATTGAATGGTGACACAAGAGGGATGGATGATCTCTTGATACTCCTAGATGATTAGCTCGGATATAACACACAAAGTTAAACACCCTTAAGGCTCTGAATATGACACACCAGAGATATACTGGACAACTTCTAGAGAGAGAGAGCCTTCAAGAGAGAAATAAGACTTGATAATGTTCGATTGCTTAAGTACAATAGGGTTTGTGGAAACCCTTAAATAACAGAAACCAGAGAACAAACTCTCTAGGGTTTCGAAACATAAAATGGAAAACTATTGTTTAAAATTTAACATAAACTAAAGATAAATGAACTTCTACTAGTCTTGGGCCGAGATAGGGCCTTCCTTCGGAAAACCTCGTGGGACAAAACTAAGAGCAAGGAAAAGAGCACACACCAAATGTCTTGCCTAAACACTAACTCAGCTTGATGTAGAGATATCTTGAATGGTGATCAAGATATCTCGGATCAAACCTTGTCCAAGACTTTCTTCTTGTTGTGGATGTGAAGTGAGTAATCCTTCAACAGTCTCATTAAGTTTCTTGGCTCTGGAACGGGTCATGGGACCTTCTAGAATGGTCAAAGCATCATCACCAGGCTGCTGGTGCATTGTGGCATCATGTGACTCATCTAAGCTCTCCTTGCTGTCGTTAGTAATCTGGTCCACGATCACATCATAGAGTTCTATTAACTACCTCAGTTTGTCCATCAGTTTGTGGGTGACATGTAGTAGAAAAAAACAACTTAGTGCCTAGCTTAGACCAAAGAGTCTTCCAAAAGTAACTAAGAAACTTAGTATCCCTATCAGAAACTATAGTTCTAGGCATGCCATGTAAACGAACAACCTCTTTAAAGAACAAGTTAGCAATATGCAATGCATCATCAGTCTTATGACATGCTATGAAATGTGCCATCTTAGAGAACCTATCAACAACTACAAATATGGAGTCCCTTCCGGTTTTAGTCCTAGGCAATCCAACAATGAAATCCATGGAGATGTCATTCCAAGGATGGTGTGGAATTGGTAAAGGAGTGTACAAACCCTGGGATTCGACTTGGGACTTAGCATGCTTGCAAGTAGCACACCTTCCACAAATTCTGTCCACATCTCTCTTCATGTGTGGCTAATAGAATTGATCCTGCAAAACTTTAAGGGTCTTTGCAATCCCAAAGTGTCTCATTAGACTGCCCCCATGGGATTCCCTAATAAAGAGATCCCGTAGAGAACAATTAGGCACACACAATCTGTTATCATAAAACAAGAACCCATCTTGTCTAAAGTAGTGTCCTGCAGCAAACTTCTCACAAGACACATAAGCTTCTTTGAAATCAAGGTCAGTATCATACATCTCTGTAATCTTCTCAAAACCTAGTAGCTTAGCATTAAGAGTGGTGAAGAGAACATACCTCCGAGATAGTGCATCAGCAACTATGTTCTCCCTACCTTGTTTATATTTGATCACGTATGGGAATGTCTCAATGAACTCAACCCATCTTGCGTGTCTCTTACTAAGCTTACTCTGCCCATTTAGATAATTTAGGGACTCATGATCAGTGTGAATGACAAACTCCTTGGGCCACAAGTAATGCTGCCATGTTTGCAAGGCCCTCACCAAGGCATAGAGTTCTTTGTCATAAGTTGCATAGTTGAGAGTGGCTCCTCCAAGCTTCTCACTGAAGTAGGCGATGGGTTTCCTATCCTGCATCAACACAGGACCAATTCCAATCCCTGAGGCATCACCTTCTATTTCAAAGGTTTTAGTAAAGTCAGGGAGCATTAAGAGAGGTGATCGAGTAAGCTTCTCCTTAAGAGTTTGAAATACGGCTTCTTGTGCTTCTCCCCATTTGAATCCCACATCCTTCTTGATTACTTCAGTTAATGGAGCTGCAATGGTGCTAAAGTCTCTCACAAAACACCTATATAACCCAGCAAGCCCATGGAAACTTCTCACTTCTCCTACTGTGGTTGGACTCGGCCAGTCCTTGATGGCTTTGATCTTCTCCTCATCAACCTTAACTCCATTTTCACTCACAACAAAGCCTAGGAAAACAAAGTTATCTGTGCAAAAAGTTCACTTCTTCAAGTTGGCAAAGAGTTTCTCATTTCTCAACACATTTAGGACACCCCTAAGATGTTCTATATGATCTTCTAAAGTCTTGCTATATACTAAGATGTCATCAAAGTATACAACAACAAAGATGCCTATGAATGATCTAATAACATGATTCATTAACCTCATGAATGTACTAGGTGCATTTGTCAATCCAAATGGCATAACTAACCACTCATACAAACCATGCTTAATATTAAATGCAGTTTTCCACTCATCTCCTTCTTTCATCCTAATCTTATGATATATGATAACCACTTTTCAAATCTATCTTAGAGAAGATGCAAGAACCATGTAATTCATCAAGCATATCATCTAATCTAGGTATAAGGTGGAGATACTTCACTGTGATGTTGTTGATTGATCTACAATCAACACACATACGCTAAGTACCATCCTTCTTAGGCACAAGGCACTGGTACAGCACATGGGCTCAAAATCTCTCGGATAAAGCCCTTCTCCATGAGTTCCTCTACTTGTATTTGCAACTCCTTGGTCTCAACCGGATTGGTCCTGTAAGCTGGCCGGTTTGGAAGTGTAGATCCTGTAACAAAGTCTATAGGGTACTCAATGCCACGCAATAGAGGTAACCCAATGGAATTGTCCTCTGGAAATGCATCTTGAAACTCCTGCAAAAGAGAAACCATTTCACTCGGATACACCGGTGTAGAATCTGTTAAGTTCAAGAGAGTTTCTTTAAACACAAGTAAGATAGCTGATTGTTTAGAGTAAAGAGTTCTTTTGATATCACCCATGTTTGCATAGAAGTTTGGCTGCTTAGTTCTAGCCGGTTTGAGATCAGTCTCCTTCTTCTTTTGGAGTTGAATCTGATCATGCTGAACTTCCTTAGGTGTCAAGGGAACCAGGACATTCTTGCGACCCTTGAACTCAAAGGAGTGCTTGTTGGTGAATCCATCATGGATGACTCGGCGGTCAAATTGCCAAGGTCTCCCAAGAAGTATGTGACCAGCTTCCATAGGTAAAACATCACACAAGACTTCATCTTCATATCTCCCTATGGCTAACGGAATGAACTTGATTTGAAACCTTCATGGTGCCTTCTTCATTCAACCATTGTAGCCGGTAAGGTTTTGGGTGCTTCTGAACCTTCAGACCCAACTTCTTGACCATTGTCTCATTAGCAGCATTCACACAACTGCCCCCATCAACTATGAGGCTGCAAAATTTTCCTTGGACCAAGCACCTTGTATAGAATATGTTCTCACGTTGCTCTAACTCCTCAGTCTTGGTTTGCAAGCTTAGAAGTCTTCTTGCTACTAAAAGCTTTCCTTGGACTGGTCCTTCTTCATGCTCTTCTTCTGTTTCTTCTTGGTTAGACTCGGTGTTGTCATCTTCTGAAGCATACTCACCATCTTCCAGTAGAATCATTACTCTCTTGTTAGTACATTCATTGACATAGTGACCTCGTCCTTGGCACTTGAAACACTTGACATCACGAGCTCTGGAACTAGAAGCCTCAGCCTTGCCCTTGCCCTTGTCAAAAGCACTGTTTGGTTTGGTTTCTTCCCTCGCATATGGCTTAGACTCCTTATGATAGATTGACTTCTCTTCCTTGGTGTTGTGTAACCGGTTGGATCCATAGCTGGTTCATGAATGTCCCTTCCTCTTGAGCTGTTGTTCCACAAGAATAGCCTTGTGTAACATCTCTTCTAACTCCACATAATGTTGCATCTCAACATTGTCTTGTATCTCTCGGTTTATACCACATAGGAACCTTGACATTGTGTCTTCTCTATCCTCTGATATACTAGCCCTTAACATGAGTAACTCCATCTCCTGGTATTATTCCTCCACTGATCTTGACCCTTGAGTAAGCTTCCTGAGCCGGTGGTGCAAGTCTCTATGGTAATGACTCGGAACAAACCTCCTGCGCATGATAGACTTCATCTCTGTCCATGTCTCAACTGGTTCCTCACCATTCATTCTACGGGTAGTAATGTACTGATCCCATCAGCTCAATCTTCTTCTCCCATTCAAGATAGGCATCCGGATCAGCTTTCCCATGAAAGGGTG
Source organism: Moricandia arvensis (assembly GCA_905132765.1). Lineage (NCBI taxonomy): Eukaryota > Viridiplantae > Streptophyta > Magnoliopsida > Brassicales > Brassicaceae > Moricandia > Moricandia arvensis. The sequence goes on along the minus strand of CAJHQP010000188.1, from coordinate 187,035 downwards.
GAATCTTGATCTTTAAACCAGCAAGCTCATCTCTCTGGTTTGTCCTTCTTTCTTGTCCACGTCTAGGTCTCCTTTGGATTTGTCTTGATGAAGAACTGATATGTTCATAGTAGTGATCAGTTTCTTCAGAGTCGACTTGCTCTTGTCGAGTTGCATTAGGTCTTTGTTCTCTCCTAGTCTCTCGGCTGTGACCTTGACCAGTAGCTCTTCTTACTTCCTCTCTGAACTCATTGCGGAGCTCATTGAGATTGGTCCTCATCATCTCGGTCATTGTTGCTACCATAGACTGATTTAGTTGAGCAGTCATGGCTTTCATGAGCAGCTTGTTCTTCCGGACCAACTCAGCTTCTTCTTCAGTCTCGGTTACCATGGATGCATGCACCGAGGAAACACAATAACCAATAAATAGATTCAAGGTAATCACGAGAAGCAAAAAGGAAAAAGCTCAACACAAGAATTATACTTGCTCGACAAGGTAAAAAACTATGCGGCTATGTTAAAAAAATCTAGGGTTTTCGCCTACACAAAAAAGGAAATTCCTCTAAAACTTGGCTAAAACTCTTTGATTTTCGAGCAGCCCTAAACAATCTTAGATCTACGTCTTGTTCAAGATGATTGAAGAGTTTCGCGGCTTAAACAAAAAGATCTAAAGAGAAAAGAGACTTCCCTAACCAAAGTTTCTCTGATACCACATGACACGACCCTAGGATGCTTCTTTGGTTGCTGGGAGGATAGATCGTTGCAAGAACGAATCAGGGACTCAAGTTCTTCGAGGATTGTGGATTGAATTGTGACACAAGAGGGATGAGAGAACTCTTCATACTCCTAGATGATTAGCTCGGATATGACACACCAAGTAAACACCCTTAAGGCTCTGGATACTACACACCAGAAAGACACTCGACAAACTTCTAGAGAGAGAGCCATCAAGAGAGAAATAAGACTTGATAATAGTCGATTGCTTGAGTACAATAGGGTTTGTGGAAACCCTTAAATAAAAGAAACCAGAGAACAAACTCTCTAGGGTTTCGAAAACATAAAATGGAAAACTATAGTTTAAAATATAACATAAGCTAAAGATAAATGAACTTCTGGTAGTCTTGGGCCGAGATAGGGCCTAAGTGATTTGTAAGACAAGTCGTGGCCTCGTTAAAAACCTTCCTCCAGAAAACCTCGTGGGACAAAACCAAAAGCAAGGAAAAGAGCACACACCAAATGTCTTGCCTAAACACTAACTCAGCTTGATGTAGCGATAGCTTGAATGGTGATCAAGATATCTCGGATCAAACCTTGTCCAAGACTTTCTTCTTGTTGTGGATGTGAAGTGAGTAATCCTACAACAGTCTCCTTAAGTTTCTTGGCTCTGGAACGGGTCATGGGACCTTCTGGAATGGTCAAAGCATCATCACCAGGCTGCTGGTGCATTGTGGCATCATGTGGCTCGTCTAAGCTCTCTTTTCTCTCTTTAGTAATCTGGTCCATGATCACATCATAATGATGTTCACTTTCAGGATATTGAGACTAGTAAGATGCTTGGAAAGGGTGTGAGCAAGGAAGGCTTGTATTTGCTTGAAGACACCAAACTGAGTTCTGATTTATCTTGTGCTTTTAGTTCTACTCATATTTTAGCTTCTGATGTATTGTGGCATGCTAGATTAGGTCACCCTAATTCTCGTGCCTTAGGACTGGTGTTACCTAATCTTTCTTTTAAAAATGATAGCTGTGAGGCTTCTATTCTTGGCAAACATTGCAAGTCTGTTTTCTCAAAATCTACCACTATCTATGAGTTTTGACTTACTTCATTCTGATGTGTGGACTGCTCCATGTCTCTCTAGAGATAACCATAAATATTTTGTCACCTTCATAGATGAAAAATCCAAATACACATGGTTGACTTTAATTCCATCAAAAGATAGGGTCTTAGAAGCTTTTATAAATTTCCAAAGCTATATTACTAACCATTACAATGCCAAGATCAAAATCTTAAGGTCAAATAATGGTGGAGAGTATACTAGCCACGCCTTCAAGAACAATCTATCTAAACATGGAATCATCCATCAAACCAATTGCCCCTACACACCACAACAGAATGGAGTGGCTGAGAGAAAGAATCGACACCTAATGGAGGTTGCAAGAAGCATGATGTTCCACACCAATGTTCCAAAGAGGTTTTGGAGTGATGTTGTGGTCACAGCATGCTATCTAATCAACAGAATACCAACAAGAATTCTTCATGATAGCTCTCCATTTGAGGTACTAAACAAGACAAAACCATCCATTGATCATTTGCGTGTGTTTGGGTGTCTTTGTTTTGTCTTGATTCCAGGTGAACAAAGACACAAGTTAGAACCCAAATGTGTCAAGGCAATATTCATATGGTACTCAGCTAATCAGAAAGGCTACAAGTGCTATGCACCAGAGTCCAGAAGGGTTATGGTGTCAAGGGATGTAAAGTTTGTGGAATCTACAGGGTACTATGATGAGAAGAGTTGGGAGAACCTGAGAGATCTTTCTCATGCACCCTCAGATAGGGCAAACAATTTGAGAATAATCCTGGAAAGTCTTGGTATTGGTCAGCCTAAAGCTAGGGAGGAGGCAAGAGAAACGTCTTCTCCAGGAAATCAACCAGCTGAAATTGAAACCCATCTTGATCATGACGGGGGCAACCAATCAGAAACAGAGGAGACACTGCAACATGAAGGTTCTGAAGGTCATGATCAAAATGGTTCAGAGGAAAACCAGGAGCAGTCTCAACCTCATGAAGAAGAGGTCCAAGCTGAAATAGAGCAAGTACAACCATTGAGGAGAAGCACTAGGATCAAACATGGACCAGAACACTGGAAGAATACAAGAGTGTATTTCAATGCCAATGCATTTTCACAACCGGTTCAAGCAATGTGTTCATTAGCCCACTATCCAGAGGAACATCAAGTCTTCATGAGCAACTTGGATCAAGATTACATTCCAAAGACTTATGAAGAGGCCATGGAAGATGATGAATGGAGAGACTCAGTTGGAGATGAGATCAATGCTATGATCAAGAATGATACCTGCTTCGAAACTGAGCTTCCCAAAGGCAAGAAAGCAATGACAAGCCGACTGCTATTCACCATCAAGTACCTAGCTAATGGAAAACCAGAAAGAAAGACGACAAGGCTGGTTGCAAGTGGATTCACTCAAACTTATGGAGAAGATTTGATACAAGCCTAAGCTATCAAAGGCTCATAAAACTCTTGAATGAACAGATCTTCAAGCTAGCAGATAGGTAGTATGATGGTGATGGGTCGGAGAGCACCACAAAGGCTGCGGAGGACCTTTTATACAACTCAAATACTCAAGCTCTTGGAGGTACTGGTCTCACAAGGCAGAGAGAAACAAAGTTTTACAAGACAAAACTTCAAGGGGAAACAAAAGTTTCATCTTCATTCATTATTTCAAGTCTGGTTACAAAGAAGCAAATGCAAGAGCTTATATAAGCTCGACCAAGGCTGGTCAAAGACAATTAAATCAACATAAATGAGAATAATAATTAATAATAAATGATAACTCAATCAATGGTTTGATTGATATGGCCATTATTGCTTGATCTTGGCCAAGTAAGGAAAAGAGTGAGGTTCCTTGTATCTAGACAGCTTGTGGAGGTAAGTGAGCTGTTTTGGAACCACATTAGTCACTAGGAGAATCTTCAACAAGAGCTCTTCCATCAATAGAGAGATATGGGGTGCCTTGAATGTGACATGTTCCAAATAAGGAAATTCGAGAGCTGGTTTGACCGGTTTTGGGAAATTAAGCATAACTTTAAATTCCCATGACCATTTCTCCTCAGATTGATCTGGTTTGAAAGATACGAGATCCATCTTGAAGTATCTAATTGGGTTTGGCTCAGTACGTGCTTTGGTTGGGCTTGAATACACTTTTAAAGGCATGTACTCGCAGATAGATGGGCTGAGAATCCTCCAATTTGTAAAATCCATAACTTGCTGATCGAAGAAGCTTTTAATATGATTACACTTGCAATTCAAACTTTCTGGAGAATAGAATCCATTAAAATTTGTTTCATGGAGAAATTCTTCCGGGTTTGTGAGATATGCCGTTTTGCGTGAACATAGGTCCTGGCCGGTTTGCTGGATTGTTGAGCTGTGCATCTGATTGGCCTCTAGTTCAGCTACGGTTCCAGATATTGATTCAGATACGGTTTCAATGACCACATTACCATTCTTGATAGATGATATGAGAATATCATCAATTGATATCATGATTGCATCATTCCCTCTTTCTTCAAAAAGTTTTGTCCTCAAAACTTGTTCATACGGCATTGTGTGGTTACATGAATGTAGCTGGACCTCCTCTGATAGCTCTTCTTTTTCGGTGTAAAATGTAGGCACTGGAGACTCATTTGGTGGATCAGGCGGCTCTGGCTCTTTGGACAGAGAGATACTAGGCATTTTAAGTTTTGTTGTTGATGGTGGTGCACGCTTGCGGATTGGTCTTCTACCATAACGCTCTTTGATATCTTCAGGGAAATCTGTTGGTATGTACCTCTTATCCATGATACTCTTAAGACCTTCCCAAGTAATGATGGCTGGCTCATTGTAGTACCAGCGTTCTTCCTCTTCAAGGTACCACCATGTTGCTGCCTCACCTCGTAGTTGATTGATGGCTAGAAGTAGTCTCTCATTTGATGGCACATGATTTTCCCAGAAACAGCTATCAGTGTGTGCAGTCCAAGAGAGGTATGCTTCAGGACCTTCTCCTCCATGAAAAAATTTAGGCTTTAACATAGAGAACCAAGGGAAGATTAGAAAAGACAAAACAGAAAATAAACAAAGATGTAAGAGATTTTTTTTTTCGGTTTTTTTTTAAGAAAAGAAAGAAAACAAAAACAAACAGGATAGATGATAGGAGCTTTTAGCTCTGATACCAAAAAATGATACAAGCCTAAGCTATCAAAGGCTCATAAAACTCTTGAATGAGCAGATCTTCAAGCTAGCGGATAGATAGTATGATGGTGATGGGTCGGAGAGCACCACAAAGGCTGCGGAGGACCTTTGATACAACTCAAATACTCAAGCTCTTGGAGGTACTGGTCTCACAAGGCAGAGAGAAACAAAGTTTTACAAGAGAAAACTTCAAAGGGAAACAAAAGTTTCATTTTCATCCATTATTTCAAGTCTGGTTACAAAGAAGCAAATGCAAGAGCTTATATAAGCTCGACCAAGGCTGGTCAAAGACAATTAAATCAACATAAATGAGAATAATAATTAATAATAAATGATAACTCAATCAATGGTTTGATTGATATGACCATTATTGCTTGATCTTGGCCAAGTAAGGAAAAGAGTGAGGTTCCTTGTATCTAGACAGCTTGGGGAGGTAAGTGAGCTGTTTTGGAACCACATTAGTCACTAGGAGAATCTTCAACACGAGCTCTTCCATCAATAGAGAGATATGGGGTGCCTTGAATGTGACATGTTCCAAATAAGGAAATTCGAGAGCTGGTTTGACGGGTTTTGGGAAATTAAGCATAACTTTAAATTCCCATGACCATTTCTCCTCAGATTGATCTGGTTTGAAAGATACGAGATCCATCTTGAAGTATCTAATTGGGTTTGGCTCAGTACGTGCTTTGGTTGGGCTTGAATACACTTTTAAAGGCATGTACTCGCAGATAGATGGGCTGAGAATCCTCCAATTTGTAAAATCCATAACTTGCTGATCCAAGAAGATTTTAATATGATTCCACTTGCAATTCAAATTTTCTGGAGAGTAGAATCCATTAAAATTTGTTTCATGGAGAAATTTTTCCGGGTTTGTGAGATATGCCGTTTTGCGTGAACATAGGTCTTGGCCGGTTTGCTGGATTGTTGAGCTGTGCATCTGATTGGCCTCTAGTTCAGCTACGGTTCCAGATATTGATTCAGATACGGTTTCAATGACCACATTACCATTCTTGATAGATGATATGAGAATATCATCAATTGATATCATGATTGCATCATTCCCTCTTTCTTCAAAAAGTTTTGTCCTCAAAACTTGTTCATACGGCATTGTGTGGTTACATGAATGTAGCTGGACCTCCTCTGATAGCTCTTCTTTTTCGGTGTAAAATGTAGGCACTGGAGACTCATTTGGTGGATCAGGCGGCTCTGGCTCTTTGGACAGAGAGATACTAGGCATTTTAAGTTTTGTTGTTGATGGTGGTGCACGCTTGCGGATTGGTCTTCTACCATAACGCTCTTTGATATCTTCAGGGAAATCTGTTGGTATGTACCTCTTATCCATGATACTCTTAAGACCTTCCCAAGTAATGATGGCTGGCTCATTGTAGTACCAGCGTTCTTCCTCTTCAAGGTACCACCATGTTGCTGCCTCACCTCGTAGTTGATTGATGGCTAGAAGTAGTCTCTCATTTGATGGCACATGATTTTCCCAGAAACAGCTATCAGTGTGTGCAGTCCAAGAGAGGTATGCTTCAGGACCATCTCCTCCATGAAAAAATTTAGGCTTTAACATAGAGAACCAAGGGAAGATTAGAAAAGACAAAACAGAAAATAAACAAAGATGTAAGAGATTTTTTTTTTCGGTTTTTTTTTTTTAAGAAAAGAAAGAAAACAAAAACAAACAGGATAGATGATAGGAGCTTTTAGCTCTGATACCAAAAAATGATACAAGCCTAAGCTATCAAAGGCTCATAAAACTCTTGAATGAGCAGATCTTCAAGCTAGCGGATAGATAGTATGATGGTGATGGGTCGGAGAGCACCACAAAGGCTGCGGAGGACCTTTGATACAACTCAAATACTCAAGCTCTTGGAGGTACTGGTCTCACAAGGTAGAGAGAAACAAAGTTTTACAAGAGAAAACTTCAAAGGGAAACAAAAGTTTCATTTTCATCCATTATTTCAAGTCTGGTTACAAAGAAGCAAATGCAAGAGCTTATATAAGCTCGACCAAGGCTGGTCAAAGACAATTAAATCAACATAAATGAGAATAATAATTAATAATAAATGATAACTCAATCAATGGTTTGATTGATATGGCCATTATTGCTTGATCTTGGCCAAGTTAGGAAAAGAGTGAGGTTCCTTGTATCTAGACAGCTTGGGGAGGTAAGTGAGCTGTTTTGGAACCACATTAGTCACTAGGAGAATCTTCAACAAGAGCTCTTCCATCAATAGAGAGATATGGGGTGCCTTGAATGTGACATGTTCCAAATAAGGAAATTCGAGAGCTGGTTTGACCGGTTTTGGGAAATTAAGCATAACTTTAAATTCCCATGACCATTTCTCCTCAGATTGATCTGGTTTGAAAGATACGAGATCCATCTTGAAGTATCTAATTGGGTTTGGCTCAGTACGTGCTTTGGTTGGGCTTGAATACACTTTTAAAGGCATGTACTCGCAGATAGATGGGCTGAGAATCCTCCAATTTGTAAAATCCATAACTTGCTGATCCAAGAAGCTTTTAATATGATTCCACTTGCAATTCAAACTTTCTGGAGAAGAGAATCCATTAAAATTTGTTTCATGGAGAAATTCTTCCGGGATTGTGAGATATGCCGTTTTGCGTGAACATAGGTCCTGGCCGGTTTGCTGGATTGTTGAGTTGTGCATCTGATTGGCCTCTAGTTCAGCTACGGTTCCAGATATTGATTCAGATACGGTTTCAATGACCACATTACCATTATTGATAGATGATATGAGAATATCATCAATTGATATCATGATTGCATCATTCCCTCTTTCTTCAAAAAGTTTTGTCCTCAAAACTTGTTCATACGGCATTGTGTGGTTACATGAATGTAGCTGGACCTCCTCTGATAGCTCTTCTTTTTCGGTGTAAAATGTAGGCACTGGAGACTCATTTGGTGGATCAGGCGGCTCTGGCTCTTTGGACAGAGAGATACTAGGCATTTTAAGTTTTGTTGTTGATGGTGGTGCACGCTTGCGGATTGGTCTTCTACCATAACGCTCTTTGATATCTTCAGGGAAATCTGTTGGTATGTACCTCTTATCCATGATACTCTTAAGACCTTCCCAAGTAATGATGGCTGGCTCATTGTAGTACCAGCGTTCTTTCTCTTCAAGGTACCACCATGTTGCTGCCTCACCTCGTAGTTGATTGATGGCTAGAAGTAGTCTCTCATTTGATGGCACATGATTTTCCCAGAAACAGCTATCAGTGTGTGTAGTCCAAGAGAGGTATGCTTCAGGACCATCTCCTCCATGAAAAAAATTAGGCTTTAACATAGAGAACCAAGGGAAGATTAGAAAAGACAAAACAGAAAATAAACAAAGATGTAAGAGATTTTTTTTTTCGGTTTTTTTTTTTTAAGAAAAGAAAGAAAACAAAAACAAACAGGATAGATGATAGGAGCTTTTAGCTCTGATACCAAAAAATGATACAAGCCTAAGCTATCAAAGGCTCATAAAACTCTTGAATGAACAGATCTTCAAGCTAGCGGATAGATAGTATGATGGTGATGGGTCGGAGAGCACCACAAAGGCTGCGCAGGACCTTTGATACAACTCAAATACTCAAGCTCTTGGAGGTACTGGTCTCACAAGGCAGAGAGAAACAAAGTTTTACAAGAGAAAACTTCAAAGGGAAACAAAAGTTTCATTTTCATCCATTATTTCAAGTCTGGTTACAAAGAAGCAAATGCAAGAGCTTATATAAGCTCGACCAAGGCTGGTCAAAGACAATTAAATCAACATAAATGAGAATAATAATTAATAATAAATGATAACTCAATCAATGGTTTGATTGATATGACCATTATTGCTTGATCTTGGCCAAGTAAGGAAAAGAGTGAGGTTCCTTGTATCTAGACAGCTTGGGGAGGTAAGTGAGCTGTTTTGGAACCACATTAGTCACTAGGAGAATCTTCAACACGAGCTCTTCCATCAATAGAGAGATATGGGGTGCCTTGAATGTGACATGTTCAAAATAAGGAAATTCGAGAGCTGGTTTGACGGGTTTTGGGAAATTAAGCATAACTTTAAATTCCCATGACCATTTCTCCTCAGATTGAGCTGGTTTGAAAGATACGAGATCCATCTTGAAGTATCTAATTGGGTTTGGCTCAGTACGTGCTTTGGTTGGGCTTGAATACACTTTTAAAGGCATGTACTCGCAGATAGATGGGCTGAGAATCCTCCAATTTGTAAAATCCATAACTTGCTGATCGAAGAAGCTTTTAATATGATTACACTTGCAATTCAAACTTTCTGGAGAATAGAATCCATTAAAATTTGTTTCATGGAGAAATTCTTCCGGGTTTGTGAGATATGCCGTTTTGCGTGAACATAGGTCTTGGCCGGTTTGCTGGATTGTTGAGCTGTGCATCTGATTGGCCTCTAGTTCAGCTACGGTTCCAGATATTGATTCAGATACGGTTTCAATGACCACATTAAATAGATTATATGAGAATATCATCAATTGATATCATGATTGCATCAAGATTACCTTGACACCTTTGCACTAGTAGCAAAGCTTCACACCATTAGAATCATCCTCTCACTTGCAACTAACTTGGAGTGGGACTTATGGCAAATGGATGTGAAGAATGCTTTTCTTCAAGGGGAACTAGAAGATGAAGTGTACATGTGCCCTCCTCCTGGTCTATAAGACATGGTTAAACCGGGTAATGTGTGGAGACTCAAGAAAGCTATCTATGGTCTGAAACAATCACCAAGAGCCTGGTACCACAAGCTCAGCACCACTCTGAATGGAAAAGGATTCAGTCAATCTGAGGCAGACCATACTCTATTAACTCTCCCCAGCCAACAAGGTATAGTAGTCATCCTTGTGTATGTTGATGATATCATCATCACAGGAAGTGACAAAGAAGGTATACAAACCACTAAAGCTTACTTGAAATCTGTATTTGATATGAAGGATTTGGGTGAGCTAAAGTACTTTCTTGGAATTGAAGTATGCCGATCTAAAGAGGGGCTCTTCTTATCCCAAAGAAAGTACACACTTGATTTGTTGAGTAGAGAAGGTATGCTTGGAGAGAAACCAGCTAAGACTCCATTGGAAGATGGCTATAAGATCTTGCGTGAGGGGGAGTATGAAAATACACCATTTGATGATCCAAAGCAATACAGAAGACTAATGGGTAAGCTAATCTATTTAACCATTACCAGACCTGATATTTGCTTTGCTGTGAACCAGGTGAGCCAGCATATGCAAGTGCCAAAGGTTCATCACTGGAAAATGGTGGAAAGGATACTTAGATACCTTAGTGGAGCTCCTGGTCAAGGAGTATGGATGGGATTCAATGGCCATACAGAAGTAGTTGGGTATTGTGATGCTGATTGGGCAGGAGATAGGAATGACAGGAAATCGACTACTGGCTATTGTACTTTCATTGGAGGTAATCTGGTCACATGGAAAAGCAAGAAGCAGAAGGTGGTATCATGTTCAAGTGTTGAAGCTGAATATAAAGCCATGAGGAAGCTTACAAATGAGTTGGTTTGGATCAAAGGTCTTCTCAAAGACTTGGGTATAGAGATCACTGCTCCAATCACAATGCATTGTGATAACCAGGCAGCTATACACATTTCTTCAAACTCAGTGTTCCATGAGAGAACTAAACACACTGAAGTGGACTGCCACAAAGTAAGACAGATGGTGATACAAGGAGTTATATTACCATGCTACATAAGGAGTGAAGATCAGCTAGCAGACATCTTCACTAAGGCCGCAAGTACCAAGGTGTGTGAGTCCATATATTCCAAGCTTGGACTCATTGACATCACTCAGGCATAAACACCTTAGCCATGAAGGCTCTACTCTTTTTACTTAGTATGTTTTAATCCCATTGGGTTTTGCAGCTAAGGTTTTAATGAGGGAGTTCTTCATGGTCTTCCAAGCTTGAGTCACCTCTATAGTCAAGCTTGAGGAGGTGTATTGACATGAAGAAATAAATAAGAGACAAGGAAGAGAAGAGGTTCCAATTTAGATGAATAATTTGGGTATGGTTTATACAACCTGTATGGACAGTGCATTTGAACACTCTTGACCTAGAGTTCCTTGGAAGGCAAGGCAGAGTATGGGAAGGCAGAGAAAAGGAACTAAACTTGTCTGGTTTACTTGGAAAGAGATATGAGACAGTTGGGAAGCAAGGGAACCAGATACACAACTTGCTGATTTAAATTTAGTATAAGTCACATGTTCCTCCTAAGGAATCAATCCGTTGGAGAGCTGTCCTTTTCAGCCTGAGGCACCAGAATTTTTTATTCTTATCTTCCATGTCTTGGCTTGTATTAGTTTTCTTTAAATATGTATTGTAGGCAGAACAAACAAACCAAGGAAATAAATCCTTCTTTATTCTTCTGTCTCTCTCACGAAATAACACTATTCTAACTCCCTCTCCTTTCATTTCTAGATCAAACACACTCTCTCTCTCTCTTGTTCTTCAGTGTTCTTCACTCTGTTCTTCATAAAACTTACATTTGGAACATTGGTGCGGAACATCATGCTTCTTGCAACCTCCATTAGGTGTCGATTCTTTCTCTCAGCCACTCCATTTTGTTGTGGTGTGTAGGGGCAACTGGTTTGATGGATGATTCCATGTTTAGCTAGATGGTTCTTGAAGGCGTGGCTAGTATACTCTCCACCATTATCTGACCTCAAGATTTTGATCTTGGCATTGTAATGGTTAGTAATATAGCTTTGGAAGTTTATAAAGCTTCTAAAACCGTATTTTTTATGGAATTAAAGTCAACCATGTGTTTTTGGATTTTTTATCTATGAAGGTGACAAAATATTTATGGTTATCTCTAGAGAGACATGGAGCAGTCCACACATCAGAATGAAGTAAGTCAAAACTCATAGATAGTGGTAGACTTTGAGAACACATACTTGCAATGTTTGCCAAGAATACAAGCCTCACAGCTATCATTTTTAAAAGAAAGATTATGTAACACCAGTCCTAAGGCACGAGAATGAGGGTGACCTAATCTAACATGCCACAATACATCAGAAGCTAAAACATGAGTAGAACTAAAAGCACATGATAAATCAGAACTCATTTTGGTGTCTTCAAGCAAATACAAGCCTTCCTTGCTCACACCCTTTCCAAGCATCTTACTAGTCTCAATATCCTGAGAGTGAACATCATTAGGACTAAAAATAACTTTGCAATTAAGGTCAGTAGTGGCCTTTTTAACTGATAGCAAGTTAGATGTAAATGAAGGCATGTAAAAAGCTTTAGACTCCTTATCAAACAGTTTTAGATTTCCTATGCCCTTAATGGGTATTCTATCTCCATTTGCAATCAAAACACTACCTAAAGCAGGTTCTACATTGCTAATAAGACTAGAATCCCTAATCATGTGATGGGAAGCCCCTGAATCAATAATTAAAGGTCTCGCAGTCAATGATTTATTTAAAAACTCACTACTGATGTTACCAGAGTTGGCATTGAGAGCCTTGATATGAGCCTCAACTTCTGACTTGCGTATGAAGGCATCATCCTGAGGTGGTTGAGATGAAGCTCCTACTGCATAGGTGGTTGAGACCATGGCTCTTCCTTCCTTATTGGGATGCGCAGGCTGAACACTTTGCTGGACAGTCTGCTGGACAGCTTCATTAGCTCTAGGTTGATTGAACCTTGATGGTGGTCTGAGATGAGGATGGAGGATCCAGCACCGGTTCTTCATGTCTCCAACCTTCTTGCAATAATCACATGTCACTGTCTTCCTCCTATCTTCTGGTTTAAAGTGAGCTTTGTTAGCAGACACCATCTCAGCCTTGTTTGCCATAGTGAGGTCTCCTTTTCCTCCAAAGAGACCTACTGACCCTTGCTCCTTCTGGATTTGAGCACACACTTCCTCAAGGCTAGGTAGCTTCTCAGCTCTTAGGATGTGCTTGATAAAATCATTGAATGATGGGTTGAGGGTGAGAAGTAGTCCAAAGACTTTATCCTGCTCATGCCTCTCATTTAGTATGGCTGGGTCAGTTGTACTCGGCCTCAACATCTCTAGCTCTGCCCACAGAGCTCTGAACTTCCCAAAATATTGAGTAAAGTCCATATCCTCCTGGTTCAGATTGTATATGACCTTCTTTACTTCAAAGAACCTACTGAGGTTGGAAATATTTCCATACACTTTTTTCAGTGTATCCCATAACTCCTTTGATGTCTCACAGTAGGAGTAAGCCTCCATTATGGGGCCATCAAGAGAGCTTTGGATGATATACAGCACCATGAAATCCTCCTGACTCCATTTTCCTTCATCAACCATCACAATCTCCTTGCCATCTTCTCCTTGGCTGGTTAGTTTTGGGGCTTCACTTGTAGTAACATGAGACCATAAACCTCTTCCAGCAAGGGCATTAGAGAAGGTAGTTTACTCCCTTTATAGTAACTGGAATCACCACAGACTTGCTTTTCTCCATATTCGAAATGCTATTATCCAGTGGGTAATAGAGTGTTCTTGAGAGATTTAGAGAATGTGAACTGAGAGGATTGAAGAGAATGAAGAGTAGATAAGTTTTGCGGAAGTAAAATGAGATTTAAGAGCTTACTAGCTCTGATACCATGTAAGTTTTATGAATAACAGAGTCAAGAACACTCAAGAACAGGAGAGAGAGAGTGTGTTTGATCCAAAAATGAAAGGAGAGAGAGTGAGAATAGTGTTATTTCGTGAGAGAGACAGAAGAATAAAGAAGGATTTATTTCCTTGGTTTGTTTGTACTGCCTACAATACATATTTAAAGAAAACTAATACAAGCCAATGTTGGAATAATGAAATAAAGAGAAGAATAAGAAGAAGAAAGCTGGATTAAGGTTCAAACTGGAACAGAAAAGTAAGAAGATTTGAAGCGTCTATAGTTCATCGAAAACATAATTAGACTTGACTTGCAAGAAAAGGAGTGGGTGGGGAAGACCTTGTGGACGTGGCTGAAGTTCTAGAAGTCAAGGAAATTCAGTTTGAATGCAATTGGAAAAATCTGGTTTGATTTAAGAAAGAAGAAGTCACATGGGGTGCATAAGGAGTTGTGTAGACATGTCACAGTCACCAAGGAAGGCTGTGCCTCTCCTCCTCTCCCTTTCACCTCCTCTGGACATGCCAGTCTGTCTACAACAGCCTGCTCTACACCAGTCTGTCCAAACCAGCTCTGAATCATCTTTCCACACAATATTATTAGTTTAGTTTACCTCTTATATTGTCAGTTTAATGTGTTTGTAGTCTTGTGAGTTGTTTGTGTCTTGGCTATAAAGCCCCCACATGTATTCCACGAAATCTCTAAGGAGAATTGAGACTCCTCCTTCATTATTCTCTCTGGTTCATACACTCTCATATTCTCTCTAAGTCTCATACACTCTCTCATACTCAGAAACTCTCTTAAACTCTCCATAATCTCTCATAGTCTCTGAAATGAGAGTTAAGTCTCTCCTTCACCCAATATCCTATTATCTAGTTCATGTACTCTCTCAAGTCTCTTACTCTCTGGTCACATGACCTCACACTCACATACACTCTCACTCTCACTCTCACTAAAATCTTTCATTCTCTCATTCAAGGCAATTCTGCCTCATACTCTTATTATTCATCCGTTTGCTTGTTTCTCTCAACTAGTCTCTCACATATTTTCATTCTAACCATATTTTCTGTATTCTCACATGGTATCAGAGCCTAAAAGCTCCTGAAAACCTATTCTTACTTCCGCAAAATCTCTGTCAAAATCTCTGTCAAAACTGTCTTGGGTGCAACTCTTTATCCACTGGTCTAATGGTCTTCCAGGAGGGAAGACCCTCATCAGTACCTAAGATAAATGTGTATCCCAGTGTCTAAACTCAAGGAAGTCTCATCCCAGTTCAACAAGCTTCATCAAATTTCAGTTTCAAGTTTTGTCTCTTGAAAAACAAGTGGGTACATTCTCTTGTCCACTGGTCAAAAATCTCCAAGATAGAGAATACAACTGAAATGGCGACTCCAGAGACAGCTTTGGATCCAAAGAAGAAACCAAACCACCTCCTCTGGTCCAAAATTCTGAACAAAATTCATGGGAGAAACCATTCTTGGAGCAAGGTCACTGAAAAAGCTTCAAAGCTAGGTTGTTCAAACTTTTCTCTAGCCAACAAAGCTGAAGCTCACTCTTTGATCCTCAAGACCCACGACCAGCAAGAGGACATGAGGGTTTTGAAGTGTCTCCTTGACCAGAAGGAGATAATAATCAAGAAGAGGTGTTGGACATTCAATCCACACCTCAAACATATTCAGTCTCACTAAGCCACCATGGGCTGGAGGTTCAAGAAACCAGCTCAGGTTGTTGATAAGCTGTGCCTCCTTCAATAAAGAGCAAGTTGCCCATGTGTCCAGAGCCTACAGAAGATGTACATTCCTGTCCATGGAGAGCCCACTGCCCAACAACACTTTGGACAATGATTTTGTTCATTAACTTCCAAGATGGTAGAGAGGAAGATTGGGGCTGTGGAGAGGTTTCTCAAGAGGTCTTACCTGAAGCAAAGAGGGTGAAAAGGAGGTTTCCTCAAGAGAAAAGGCCATCACTAAGCCAGGAGGGCCGGTGGTCTCATGGTATTGGCTGTCATTGGCTCTCAGCTTCAAGCTTGATCATATACTCTCATTCTCAGGTCAAGCTTGAGGAGGGGTGTTAAATGAGAAGCCAATGCCATATTGTTCAAGCTGAAGCAAAGGAAACGAGTGGAGTTGAACAGGGTACTCTTGGCTGAGCAAAGAAAAGGCAGTTCATTCAAAAGATGGCAGCTGAATCTTTGCAAAGTCTCCCTATCAAGTCAGTTCTACAAGTCACTTTGCAAGACCCTTCTGAAGAAGGATGAAGTGAGGGATTCAACTGCAAGCCAGGAAGGCAGACACTCCTCATTATCATCCCAAAGACATGTTGGCTTGATCTCAACCTATGAAGAAGGCAAGAAGTCAGAAACAAGGGGGAGACAAACTGTGAAATAAGAAGAAGGTTCAAATGGAACCAGTTGAGTGTGAAGCAGGAAAGGATTGGCGCCCTTCCTAGCCAATAAAGTTGTCTAAACCTAGGCTAGATTGCTTGTACTCATTTTCCCTATAATTAGGTTTTTAATGAGGCAAGTAATCTCAGTTCCAAGCTTCCTAAGGATTCCTATGGTCAAGCTTGATGGGGAGTGTTGGAATAATGAAAGAAAGAGAAGAAGAAGAAGCAAGCTGATTAAGGTTCAAACCGGGACAGAAAAGTAAGAAGATTTGAAGCTGTCTACAGTTCATCGACAACCTAATTAGACTTGACTTGCAAGGCAAGGAGTGAGTGGGGAAGACCTTGTATACGTGGCTGAAGTTCTAGAAGTCAAGGAAATTCAGTTTGAATGCAATTGGAACAATCTGGTTTGATTTAAACAAGAAGAAGTCACATGGGGTGCATAAGGAGTTGTGTAGACATGTCACTGTCACCAAGGAAGGGTGTGCCTCTCCTCCTGTCCCTTTCACCTCCTCTGGACATGCCAGTCTGTCTACAACAGCCTGCTCTACACCAGTCTGTCCCAACCAGCTCTGAATCATCTTTCCATACAATTTTATTAGTTTAGTTTACCTCTTATATTGTTAGTTTAATGTGTTTGTAGTCTTGTGAGTTGTTTGTGTCTTGGCTATAAAGCCCCCACATGTATTCCACGAAATCTCTAAGGAGAATTGAGACTCCTCCTTCATTATTCTCTCTGGTTCATACACTCTAATATTCTCCCTAAGTCTCATACACTCTCTCACACTCAGAAACTCTTTTAAACTCTCCATAATCTCTCATACTCTCTGAAATGAGAGTTACGTCTCTCCTTCACCCAATATCATATTCTCTAGTTCATGTACTCTCTCAAGTCTCTTACTCTCTGGTCACATGACCTCACACTCACAAACACTCTCACTCTCACTAAAATCTTTCATCCTCTCATTCAAGGCAATTCTGCCTCATACTGTTGTTATTCATCCATTCTCTTATTTCTCTCAACTAGTCTCTCACATATTTCATTCTCACCATATTTTCTTTATTCTCACAGCTAAGACAAGGAAGATAAGAATAAACAATTCTGGTGCCTCAGGCTGAAAAGGACAGCTCTCCAACGGATTGATTCCTTAAGAGGAACATGTGACTTATAATATATTTAAATCATCAAGTTGTGTATCTGGTTCCCTTGTGATGTGATCATGGACCAGCTTACCAAAGAGGGTAAAGAGATCTTAGACGAGCCACATGATGCCACAATGCACCAGCAGGCTGGTGATGATGCTTTGACCATTCCAGAAGGTCCCATGACCCGTTCCAGAGCCAAGAAACTCAAGGAGACTGTTGTAGGATTACTCACTTCACATCCACAACAAGAAGAAAGTCTTGGACAAGGTTTGATGGTCCGAGATATCTTGATCACCATTCAAGCTATTTCTACATCAAGCTGATCTAGTGTTTAGGCAAGACATTTGGTGTGTGCTCTTTTCCTTGCTTTTGGTTTTGTCCCACAAGGTTTTTCGGAGGAAGGTTTTTAACGAGGCCACGACTTGTCTTACAAATCACCTAGGCCCTATCTCGGCCCAAGACTACTTGAGGACTATTTACATTTATATTAGGTTATTTCAAGACTATAGTTTTATGTTATATTTCCTGAAACCCTAGAGCATGTTCTTTGGTTTCTTTATTTAAGAGTTTTCGCAAACCCTTGAGAACTTAAGCAGTCTTTTATCAAAAAACCCTATTTCTCTCTCTCTCTCTCTAGTTAGCGAATTGAGGTGTTTCTGGTGTGTAATATCCAGAGTCTAAGGGTGTCTAAGTTGGTGTGTCATATCTGATTTAGTCATCTAGGAGTATCAAGAGATCATACATCCCTCTTGTGTCACCATTCAATCCACAAAACTTGAAGAAGTTGAGTCTCTGATTCGTTCCTGCAAGGATCTATCCTCCCATCAACCAAAGAAGCATCCTGGGCGTGTGTCACCTTGCTTCCCAACTGTCTCCTATCTCTTTCCAAGTAAACCAGACGAGTTTAGTTCCTTTTCTCTGCCTTCCCATACTCTGCCTTCCCATACTCTGCCTTGCCTTCCAAGGCACTCTAGGTCAAGAGTGTTCAAATGCACTGTCCATACAGGTTGTATAAACCTGACCCAAATTATTCATCTAAATGGCAACCTCTTCTCTTCCTTGTCTCTTATTTATTTCTTCATGTCAATATCTATGAGTGTGCAAGACTTGTGTTGTTGGCTGCACGAGTTTAGGCCACAATCCAGAGTCCTTTGTGTCCAACCACACTGGTTCTAAGGCACAAAGGCTCAATGGCCAATCCCTAGGCCTTGAAGGAACTTACTCTTTTTCCTTGCCAAGGTTTTATCCCTAAGGAGGGTTTTCTTTGGTAAGGTTTTAATCAGGAGGGAATTCAGGTTTCCAAGCTTGACTCAGGTTCTATAGAGTCAAGCTTGAGGGGGAGTGTTAACCTGAAGTGATAAACCATCTCACTAAAGGTTAATGTGCAAAGCTTGGGCAAAACCTACTTAGAGAATGATCAAGGTCTAAAGAGGGTCTAGAGGCTTATGCAGAGCTAGAACAAGCTTTAAGAAGGGTTTACATTCAAGGAGAAGACTTTGGAGGAATTTGGGATGAAATGGTTGAGATGTGCAAAAATAGGGCGACCGTACGGACAGTACGGACCGTACGGACGTGGTCGACCCAAAATGACCCTTTCTCAACCTTTCAATCCATTTCTGGCTTGGCAAAATCAGGTATCAAAGTGTACGGTCAAGGAATCCGTACACTCCCCTTTCACGATGGCTTGGGTCACAAGGCAAAAGTTTGGGCGTGTGATACTATCCAAGGAAGAAAGGATCCATTTAGCATCTCCAAGATGCCTTAGGAAGCAACCAGGAAGGTTCCTTTATTCCCAGGACACACGGATATTAACATGAAGACATTAATAAAAGGAAGAGATCAAGAGAGGAGAGGCACTTCTGGTCAAGTGAAAGGAGTTGATCCGTACAAGACTTGTTCCACAAGTCTATCCGTACAAACTTGGCTCCCAAGCAATCAACTCTGACCTAGCTTGGCTTGGAAGACAAGGAAATTAATTCAAATCGACCAAGAGGAGTTCAAACTTGCTTAAACTGGTCAAGGTATCCGTTGGACTGCAGAAGCAAGTGGGGGATTTAAAAATAGTAAAGATCACATGTTATATTTAGGCTCTTGGCCATTGGGGACCTGTCCCTTTCTCTTGGACAGACCAACTTATTTTACTATTTTCTCTTTTGTCTTCCTTTGTCTATTTATGTAACCTATTCAGAACCATTTCAACTTATAGAAACAGAATCCTTCCTATTCTTTTTCTCTTTATCGAAATAACCTCTCTCGCTCCCTCTCTCCTAACATTTTCGAATCAAACTCCTTCTCTCTCACCTGTTCTTCCTTGTTATTCATTCTTTTCTTCAACAAACTTACATGGTATTGTTAACTTGAAGAGATACAATGAAACTTATGAGAGATGAGATGGAGGCAAAGAAGATAGTGTGGTGTGAAGGATCTTGTGCAACGAGTATGAAGAAGGCTTTCGACACATTCTGAGTGTGCAAGAGACTGAGAAACATCAAAGAAAAGTCTAAGGAAGACCTTGGGAAGCTTTAGGGAAGAGAAGTGTTGAAATGGTCCATGTTTGGGTGAGGTGTACGGACTGTACGGATCCTTACGGACTGTATGGATCCGTACGGACAAGACTCGACCCATAAACATCAAATACTCGACCATTTGATCTTAGAATATGTTTTGAGTCTTGGGAAGGTTATGGCACATCAAGGGACCCCAAAATGACCAACACGTGTTTGCCAAGGAAGCTTCAAGACTTGTGAGGCAAGGAAGGGTTAGGTTTGAAGTGAAAATGAAGAATTGGGTGTAAAGGAAAGGTTTAGGCGACCAAAGGAAGATGCCTTGGTATATTCGGCCAAGGGAGCTTCCAGGAAGGATCTAAGGAGTGGATAACCTTATCCACTCACCAAAGGAAGAAAGAAAGGGCAATGAGCAAAGGAAGAGCCTTTCCAGCCTGCCCAAACGTGTGGAGCTTCTGAGCCACAAGTTTCAAATTAACCAGCCTGGTTACCTTGACTTCACATGCTTATTGCTTAGGGTTTTGATCCGTGTAGCCTTCCATATCTCTCTATTTGTGTATCCTGTCGAGTTTATTATTCTAGGGAGTAAGGGGGAAAACCCCTCTCCACTTCATAATAAAGCTTGTAGTGTTCTTGGATCGAATCCCTCTCAAATCTTCCCCTTTCTTAGTCTCTTAATCTCTCTTAGTCTCTCTTAATCTCTGATTCTGATTCAAGTTCACACAAGTAAACCAGAACCCTTTCTCTTCATCATTTCGAGTTCATCCTTGCCTTAAAGGCTTGTTCATCACACACAAACCGAGATCCTTATACTCTAGTGAAAATCCAACATGGTATCAGAGCCAAATTCATCAGAACTTGGTGTTTAGCTTCCGCAAAGATCAAGGCTTTCTCTCATGCCATCAAAACTCATAAAGGAGCTTCCTTTCCAGCCGGTTCATCCTCTACAAGAAGGTGTTCATCCGTAAACCCAGAAGCTGTTCTTGAAGTCCCATTCTCTCTCATACCGTCCAGAAGAAAGGAGAGCCTCAGATCCAGAAGTTATGGAGTGGATTAGCTACCCTCTTCATCAAATAAAGTCCAAGGCGTGTTCTTATTCAAAGACCAGGAAGAAAGGTGAAAGATTTCACCTTGTTACTGGTGGGGGCGACCAAAGTATGAAGAAAGGTGGGGACTTTAGGCATGGAGAGTCCAAGGGAAGGTCATGGAGGAAGGAGGTGTTGGAGGCGCAACCAATAGCCCCTGATCTTGCCATGAATCAAAGGTGTTCAAGGAACTAACACTAGTTCCTTGTTTGTAAGAACCTACTGTCCCTTGTTATAAAGCTTGATCCTTTATGAACTGAATGTGTTGTGTGATGTGTTTGAGACCTGAGGATGTGTTAAGATTGCTAGATATGAATGTTTAGAATCTATCCCAGGATGTTTAGATGACTCGTTTTGAATGGTTGAGTGTTTAAAGTGCTTACTCCTGTTCTAACTGTTGCTTGACATGATATTAGATAGCATGTTCTGAATCTGCTTGCATACATGAATAGAATTGATTAAAGTGAAGCATTTGGGTCTGGTGTTTGGAAATGACATTGATGCTTAGTCTATATTCTAATGAATGTCTTGCTAGGATGATAGATAGTTGTATCTAATCTGGTTTGCATTCACGAAGTAAATAGGTTAAGGTTGTTGCATACTCTTGTCATTGTGGCTGCCTTAAGGTTGAGACACCTAGAATGATGTCTAAGGTTCGTTTAAGGCAGGGAATGGTTGCCTAAGTGCTTTGTGATAGCATTTAGAGAGTGGTAAGCTTGCATTAGTTGGATCTCAATGACAATGAGATACTGTCTAAGTGCAAAGCTTGTGACATTGGTGATGGTGAAGGAAGAGCTCTGGTTTCTACCACCTATGCAATTGGAGCAACGTCTCAACCCCCTTCTGATGATGCCTTCATCCGCAAGTCAGACATTGAGGCCCTCATCAAGGCACTCAATGCAAACTCTGGTAACATCAGTAGTAATGTCTTAAATAACATTGAGTGATAAACCACTGATTATTGATTCAGGAGCATCACACCATATGATTAGGGACTCTAGTCTTATTAGCAACATTGAACCTGCCCTAGGAAGTGTTAGATTTTCAGAGTATGAGTTGTGTGTGTGATGAACAAGATGAACAATCCCCTTTGGGGCAAGAGAGAACTCGAAATGATGAGAGAGAGTGGATCTGGTTCACTTAGTGTTTACTTGAACCAGAAACAGAGATTATGAGAGACTTAGAGAGATTTGATAGATTAAGAAAGGGAGAGACTAAAGGGAGACTGATTCAAGAACACTAAGCTTTGTTTATAGAAATGGAGAGGGGAAAACCCCCTTTCTCCCTTAAGGTTTACAATCGCCACTTATGGGTTTTTATAGGCAATACAATTAGCAGATTAATAAACCTATATCCTATGGATAGAAACACTTGAAGAAAGATGAACGGCTAGGATGATCTCTGGATGAGAGGCAATCCGTGTAGTAAAGGATGATTGGAGGAGAGGAGAAGTGTATCTGGACCAAAAGCAGTCTCCATTTAGTATTTGAAATACTTGGCCCTTTGTCAAGATACAGCAGGTCTAGTGCTGGCCTGTGTACTGAATGAGTGGACAGGAATGGTTGCGAGTGTGAGCTGGGAAAGGAACCTTCCTGGTTGCTTCCTAAGGCATCTTGAAGATGCCAAATGTATCTTTCTCCCTTGGATAACCATACTCGCCCATATCCTTGCCTTGAGACCTAGGTCTTCTCCAAAGGGGAGTGTATGGATTCCTTGAGTGTACACTTTGGTCCCTGATTTTGCACATGCCTAAAATGGCTTGAAAGGTTGAGAAAAGTGCATTCTGGGTCGACCATGTCCATACGGTCCGTACAGTCCGTACGTCCGTACGGTACGGACGACCCGAACTTTGCACATCAACCATTTTCTTCCAAACTCTCCCAAACTCCTCCAATTCCTTCCTACTTCGGTATAAGCCCTTCTTGGACTTCTTTCTGACTCTATACAAGCCTCTGGATACTCTTTAAGCCTTGATAAATATTTACGGAGGACTTGCCTTAACTTTGCACTTTAGACAATCTTCATCATTTAGCTTCAGATGTTCATTTCTTCTCTTTAAGTTAACACTCCCCCTCAAGCTTGACTCTAGTGATCCTAAGTCAAGCTTGAAACCTTGAGGAGTCTCTTCATTAAAAACCTTATCAAAGAAAACCCTTTTGGGATAAAACCTTGATAAGGAAAAGAGTAAGATCTCCAAGGCCTAGGGATTGGCTAGTGAGTGCTTTGTGTCTCGACCAGTGTGGTGGACAGAAAGAACTCTGGATCATGGCCCTCACTGTGGTGGAAGTCTGGACCGACTCTCATTGCACAACACTAACTCTTCTTGATCTCATCTAGCTCATCTCATACTGATCTTGGGTTAAGTGCTCGGATTACCAAGATACAAACTCCATTGAGTACAATCTTCTTTCTCTGCCTTGGTTGCTTCTTCTTCTTGAATAACCACCAAGGACTCCATCTTCACAGATCATTGAACCTTCTAAATACTCCCCCTCAAGGTTGACCATGTGGAACAAGTCAAGCTTGGAAGGACAGCTTCATGATCTTGATCAACACACAACTGCCCATTCATTTCTGATCTCACCACCTTGAATGGAATGTTGGGAGATACCTCAGCTAACTATTCAACCACCTCACTTCAAAAGCCGCATTGTAGAGTCACCTTCTTCTTCACACAGCCAAGAGTGCTCTGACCACTCTCTTGTCTAGACTCGCCAATGTCTAAACCCGGATGGCTCCATCTTCTATTCCTGGTGCAAAGGTGAGCATAAACCAGGTCTTGAACTTAGATCAACATGTTGCTCACTCAAGTCCCCACTTCTAGCTTGAATGGAGTTTAGGTTCAAGCTTGAAAGTGAGCCTCAATGAGCATCCAAACCAGGAGCACACCACCCCAACAGCTGCGCTTAGATCACTGGTCCACCTCCATGTCTTCAGCTTCAAGTACCCTCAGGTCAACGGCCTCCTCATGCTTC
Organism: Moricandia arvensis; assembly: GCA_905132765.1. NCBI lineage: Eukaryota > Viridiplantae > Streptophyta > Magnoliopsida > Brassicales > Brassicaceae > Moricandia > Moricandia arvensis. The sequence goes on along the minus strand of CAJHQP010000188.1, from coordinate 163,384 downwards.
AGTGATGACCTTCTTCTTCCTGTGTGCTTTGAACCGGGAGCTCAACAACCTTCATGGCCTGCACTTCTTATAACCGGCTACTACACCAAGAACCTTCCCATTGCTCCACACAATGGATCAAGTCTTCCTCTTGTTCCGGATTGATGATGAACAAGGACACACCTTGTGAACCTGAAACAACACTCAAACTCCAAACAAGATAAGACACACACTTGCATTGTGATCAAACCTTGACTAATCATCAAGTTTGATCAACAATGTCACAAGCTTTGCACTTAGACATAATCTCATTATGATTAAGATCCATCTAATGCAAGCTTTCCATTCTCTAACTGCTATGGAAGAACTGATCAGGAACTATCACAAGCAATTAGGCAAACAAAACCTGCCTTAAACGACCCTTAGACTCAAGTTTAGGCGTCTCAACCTTAAGGCAGTAACAATGATAAACGAATGCAACAGCCTTAACCTATTCTATTCATGAAAGCAAGCCGAATTAGACACAATAATCTATCATCCTAGCAAGACACCCATTTAGAATGGAGACTAAGCAACATTATCATTTCCAAATACAAGACCCAATGCATCACTTTAATCAGTTTCTATTCATGTATGCAAGAAGATTCAGAACATACTATCTAATATCATGACAAGCATCATTTAGAACTGGAGCAAGCATTTCAACAACTCAAACAACCAAACGAGTCTCTTTCAACACAACCTGGAACAGATTCTAAACATTTTACATCTAGCAATCATTAAACACATTCTCAGGTCTTAACACATCACACACACATATTTTCAGTTCATAAAGTTCATGAATGATCAAGCTTTAATCAAGGGCAAGAGGTTTCCTTACAATCAAGGAACTAGTGTTAGTTCCTTGAACCACCTTTGATACATGGTGATACAAGCCTAAGCTATCAAAGGCTGTATGATCCTTAATACAAGAGAAGGAGCCGATCTGCACAAAGGGTGACTCGTTTGGATTGATCTAATCAACAAAAAGAATCTGGACAGAAGTAACTTGATGGATTGAAGTGCACCACACGAGGAATGGAGTGTCTCGTGATACAACACTGAAAGTTTATCAGAGTTCAGGCCGTGGGTTGTGTGAGGAGATCCAACCTCAACAGCTTCAGACTGATCTTGTAATAACGAGAAGAAAAGAAGACTTGATGAGAGAATAAGATTGAGGATGAGACTAAGAGAATAACAAGACTAAAGAGAGATTCGTGAAACTTGAAGAACCAGAGACTAAGAGACTGAAGAACAGAGATTTAGAACCCAGAAAAGATTAGGAAGGAGGAGGGGAAACCCCACTCTCTCACTTGAAATGTTTACAATCGATAATGAGGCCTTTATAAGCAATACAAGGAGCAAACATTAACCTATATCTAAGGGCTGATAAAGCCTGCGGGAATGGACGGTTTAGATGAAGTCATATGGTCTTTATACAGGCTGGAGACAGCCTGGGCGCGCCTAGGAAAGCTTGGCCATGAATAGGAAAGCAAGGCACATGAACTTTGCCAATGATAAGTCCAGGTTCATTCCTTCTTTTGGATAAGCATCTTTATAGCATATTCCTCTTATCCATTTCGACACAGCTGTTTCCTTTCCTCCTTAGCTTCAATCAGTCACAAGAGATTTGAATTGTTTAGGTTTAAAGTGATCAAACCAAAGACAAACCCGAAACTGCTCCATCGCTCGACCGTACGGATTGTGTACGGACCACCCGTCCGTACACCTGAACCCGGATTTTGCACATCGCCTAAATTCAACAAAAAGTTGAACCAGGAAGTGTATTGGGTCGACCATGCCCGTACAGTCCGTACAAGGCCGTACCGGCCGTAAGATTGTCCGTACGGTCGACCCTATTTTTGCACTTTCGCCCAATGGCTCCTAAATCTTCCCAAACTCTTCCTTCTTGATCATAAGCCCTTCACCTTGTTATTGCTCCGTATAAGCTTCTAGGCCCTCTTTAGTCCTTGATCAGACTTCTAATAGGTTTTGCCCAAGCTTTGCACATTAACCTTTAGTGAGATGGTTTATCACTTCAGGTTTAGCTTGAGTCTATAGATCCTGAGTCAAGCTTGGAACCCTGAATTCACTCCTCATTAAAACCTTACCAAAGAAAACCCTCCTTAGGGATAAAACCTTGGCAAGGAAAAAGAGTAAGATCCTTCAAGGCCTAGGGATTGGCCATTGAGCCTTTGTGCCTTAGAAACAGTGTGGTTAGACACAAAGGACTCTGGATCGTGGCCTAAACTCGTGCAGCCAACAACACAAGGCTTCCACACTCATAGAAATCGGCTTGACCTCTTCATAGACCCGGTTTGGGTCTCCCCCTCTCAACTGACTTCAAGGCCACCTTAGAGAAGCTAGGAAACGACCATGATCATCTTCAGCGAGGATCAGGCACTAGTAATGGTACCTGATACATTATCCCAAAGGTGCATCAGTACTTATCAAGGATATCCACTAGACTAAGAAACTTAGGGAAGGCTCAAGGTTTTAAACAAAACCAGAGATTCTAGCAACTTAGACAATCTTCTAAATGAAGCAAGATACCAAAGATGGTTTCAACTCAGGCTCAAGAACTAGAACTTATTCCATTTTAACCATAACAATCAGAACCAATCTATTCAAGCATTTTAAGAACCATTTCGAGATTCAAGAAGAAATGATGAATACCTTGAAATAGATTAAGTTCAAGTTACTTCCCTTTTTGTTTGGATGAGGAGTGACTGCTTTGTCACTTGAATCCCTCATACTTAGCCGGCTGCAACCTCTTCATGGCAACACCAACTTGATGGGAGGTTGTGTGGAACCTCAAGTTTCAGTTTTCAATCACCTCACCACAGAGGCCGCATTGAACTGATCTTTCATAGACACACAACCAAGACTGCTCTGAACAGTCTCTTTGCATAGACATGCCACTGCCTAGACCCGGTTGGATGATCCTTTGTTGAAGTCCTTGAAAGGCTTGATACTAGCTTGATACTGGACCATGGAACATGAATATTCAGACTCCCCCTCAAGCTTAACTTGTCTCGGAGGAGCTAAGCTTGTGAGTTGAGTGTATACAGTCCCATGGTCTTAAGGAACCATCAGTCTTTACAAGACTTGATGTCCTAACCCTTGTGAGTTGTAGCTCCCTTCCTTATACCAGGAACAAATGGTGTTTGAATCACCTTAAGAGCCCTCACAAGGTAGTCTCTCATTGTATGATATCCCCCCTACACTTCTTGTAGACTTTGGGACTGACACGTCCAAGTGGTATCATACAATGGTATAAACCTCTCATTGCATACTCAATCGCACTACACTTCATGTAGTTTGTGGACTGACTCGTCCAGTGTTGGTATTTAATGGCATTAGACCATTATCTCGCCACTTTGGTTTGTCACTGTACCACTCCTTGTGTACCTAACATCACCACAACTCAATGCAAGATTAGATCATCCCATTGGGACCAAACCAAGATCACACATCCGGTTTGATCACCAATGCCTCAACAAGCTATGATCTCGAAACAAGCTAATCACAAGAACCAGATAAAGCATTTTTCAATCACTAAAGTGCAATGTATGCTTTCAACAATACACTGACACTTTAGGCTTTAGTTTCATGCAGCAAAAGATATATGCAACAACTCAACAATACTATATGAATGCCATGTGTTCAATCAGAGAGCTACAAGGGACAATGCACACCAGTTCCAATCAAAAACAATGATGCAAGCAACCTAGACAGGTTCTAAATGATGCAAGACAAACATTGATGGATTTAAACAAAGGAATTAGAACCAGTATGCATCCGGATTTAACTTAGACATAATGAGACATGCTTATGGAAAAACAGATTATCAAAAACATGATGCAAGAGCTTAGACAAACTTCTAAATGCTTCAAGACAATCATGATGGATAAGCTACAAAACAGAGCAAGATAACAGGACTCAGAATGAAAGGAATCTATATGATTATGCAACTGCACCAAAGATCCTCAAGAACACTATGCAAATATCTGAGACAAACTACTCAATACTATAACGCAATTAAAGAGAGAGATGCTATGAATGCAACAGACTTGGACAGCAATCATGAGAATGTAATAGATTCAATCCGAATGAAATAGCAACTATATGATATCCTAAACAACCTAAGCAGAATGCAAGAAACAACTAGGCATATTAATGAGCAATGGTTTTATCAAGACCATAGATTCAAGTAGTTTAGATCCACTTCTAAATCCTACTGATATCTCTGATTGATTAACTATGTCATTAACATCCAAGCAGCACTGAACCGGATTGAATCACTACCTAGATGCTTATGAATGTAAAACAGTCTAACAGTTCTCATGATGCAAGTATCCAAGACATTTTACTCAGTTCTACAACACAATCATGGCAATTTGGAGATATGACAATGCACAAGACAATACTAATCAACCTTTCTGATGCTTATGCAAGATAGACAATCAACACAAAATAATGCAATAAACAAGCCAGGAGATCCTGGGACAAACACTACTCAATGCATAACAAAGTATAAACTAATATTAAGGGATAGGAGGGTTCTTACAGTTAAGGAATCCGGGCTGATTCCTTAAACCTCCATGGACACACTCCAATGTTTCTTGGTTGGTTTAACCCAACTCTTCTCTGGTCATTACTCCTTAGCAGGTAGCTTCATGACCCAGTTAGGTAGCAACACCTCCATCCTCTTTGGACTTGATGATTAACTTCTACTGCCCCTTCCTTAGTCATTACTGCTCAACCAACAGTGTCATGACTCGTCTAAACAAGGAGCACCTCCATCATCTTTTGAATTTGATGCTTAACCCCCATATGAATCATCAGTGCCTTTGGTCACCAGTCTTCCATGGACTTAAGTGATGACCACTCCTACTTGTGTGCCTTTTGGACTAGCAGCACACTGCTTCCAGAGCAGTGTCTTAACGCCACCATCTCTACACACAAGTAAACTCTCCATTGCTTCTCAATGGGCAATGCCTTTTCTTACTTGGTTTGGTTAGACACTGAATACTTCTTATGTCCCTGTACAGCACTCAAACTCCAAAATAGATTAGGCCACAAGCATTGGGATTAAACCTTGACTAATCATCAAGTTTGATCTCCAATGTCAACAGCAATGCAACTTCCTAAAAGACAATGCATGATCTGTTTAGATAAAACACATTTCATTTAGGCAAAACTAGGCTACCTTAACCGCATCCTTAGACATTACTCTAGGTGCTCAACATAAGGGAGCAACCAACCAATTGAAAGATGATAATCCAAAACACCTTAACAAGTTCTAATCAGTCTTGAATGCAATCACTGGAGCTGATACACTATCTAGCACCCTAATACACATTCAAGCAGTGAACAAGGTATGGCGTTTTAACAATCAAACATCACACAAGGCCTTTAAGTAACCTGAGACAGTATCTAGCAAGCTTTATAAAGAACTCCAGGACAATATTACACATAACACCACACGGCCATATTATAAAGACTCAAGCTTTATACAAGGGAAGGAAGTTATCTTACATTCAAGGAACCTGGGCTGGTTCCTTGAACTCCATGGTTAAACGATTCATGAATAGTTGTAGATTTGGGAACCAGCATCTCCTTCTTTGCGTGATCTTCCCTTGACTCCATCATGCCAAAAAACACCAACTTTCTCCATGTTTGAGTCGCCTACACCAAGATCCAAGTTAAAAGTTTCCTTTTTTAAAAGGTTTCTCCTTGGACAGTGAGGAAGAACGGCATGGACAAGCTTCCACTGGCCTTCTTTCTTCAGAATGAACATGGGAGAGGAGGATGAACTGAGAATAGCTTCTGGGCACACCATGGATGATAAAGTTTCCATCTTGAAGGGTTTAAACGACTGGCTAGACAGAAGCTTCTTCATTAGTCTAGAACTGGCATGGGAGAGAGCTTGAGCTAGTGGATGCTGATGAACCTGGATCTGATACCATGAAAGTTTATCAGAGTTCAGGCCGTCGGTTGTGTGAGGAGATCCAACCTCAACAGGTTCGGACTGATCTTGTAATAACGAGAAGAAAAGAAGACTTGATGAGAGAATAAGATTGAGGATGAGAATAAAAGAATAACAAGACTAAAGAGAGATTCGTGAGACTTGAAGAACCAGAGACTAAGAGACTGAAGAACAGATAATTAGAACCCAGAAAAGATTAGGAAGGAGGAGGGGAAACCCCATTCTCTCACTTGAAATGTTTACAATCGATAATGAGGCCTTTATAGGCAATACAAGGAGCAAACATTAACATATATCTAAGGGCTGATAAAGCCTGAGGGAATGGACGGTTTAGATGAAGTCATCCTGGGCACGCCTTGGAAAGCTTGGCCAGGAATAGGCCAGCAAGGCACATGAACCTTGCCAATGATAAGTCCAGGTTCATTCCTTCTTTTAGGTAACCATCTTTATAGCATATTCCTCTTATCCATTTCGACCTAACTATTTCCTTGCCTCCTTAGCTTCAATCAGTCACAAGATATTTGTATTTCGGTTTAAAGTGATCAAACCGAAGAAAAAACTCAAAACTGCTCCATCGCTCGACCGTACAGAATGTGTACGGACCACCCATCCGTACACCTCAACCCGGATTTAGCACATCACCCAAATTCACCCAAAAGTTGGACCAGGAAGTTTTTTGGGTCGACCATGTCCGTACAGTCCGTACAAGGCCGTACAGGCCGTACGACTGTCCGTACGGTCGACCCTATTTTTGAACTTTTGCCCAATGGCTCCCAAATCTTCCCATACACGTCCTTCTTGATCATAAGCCTTTCTTGAACCTTGTTATTGCTCAGTATAAGTTTCTGGACCCTCTTTAGTCCTTGATCAGACTTCTAATAGGTTTTGCCCAAGCTTTGCACATTAACCTTTAGTGGATGGTTTATCACTTCAGGTTAACAAACACAAGGTTTCTCTAGGCCGTGGAGGTACTGGTCTCACAAGGCAGAGAGAAGGGAGTCGAATTCTAGAGAGAGAATTCTAGGGTTTCCGAAGAAAAGGTTTTCTGTTTATTCAATACTGCCCAAAGAAAGGGGGCGTGCAAAACTTATAAATAGGACCAACAAAACAAGCTCCTTTAGGTCAGGAAATGAAAACTATAGTTTAAAATGGAAAGATACAAAAAATGACATAAATATTCATAGCCTTGGACAGAAATAGTATCTAGGAAATATGTGAAGCAGATTGTGGCCTCGTTAAAAACCTTCCTCCGTAAAACCCACTGGGACAAAACCAAGAGCAAGGAAAAGAGCACACACAAGGAGCTTGGCCTAGTTACTTGATCAGTCCAAGAGTCTTGCTAGGCAAGCTGGTCTTCTATGGTAATGATCATCAGGTTGTTGTGGCTGTGGTTCGAAATGAGTGGCCAGGGATCTCCTCTTGATGCTTTGGTATGTTCAGCCGGTCCATCACCCTTCAAGCTTGGCTCTCCCATCTTCAGGGCATCCATCTTGGTGCTATCATCAGTAGCTTCTTTAGTGGTGTTAACCTGTTCAGGATCAGAAGCAAGTATCATGCTCTCATTAAACTTATGTTGAAGTATCTTAGCTCTTTGTCTGGTTATAGCTCCCTTGAATACGGTTGGTACTGGCACTTCTTGAACCGTCTCTGGCTTAGTTATCTTGCTGATCATGTCTTGAATATCAGGTTCAGTTAGGTCTGGTTAAGGCCCTTGTTGAATGTCCTCATCACATGGCCTGGATAAGAGCTATTGGTGTCGACCCCAACATCTCCTTCCTTCATGGAACTTCCCCTCGGACTCTCCATGTCAAAGACCCCACCTTTTTTCATACTTGAGTCGCCCCCACCAGTAACAAGGTGAAAGCTTTCACCTTTCTTTCTGGTCATTGAATAAGAACACACCCAGACTGTTGTTGATGAAGAGGGTAGCTAATCCACTCCATAACTTCTGGATCCGTGGCTCTCCTTTCTTCTGGACATGTATGAGAGAGAGTATGAGTCTTCAAGAACACTTTCTGGGCTGCGGATGAACATCTTCTTGTAGAGGTTGAACCGGCTAGAAAGGAACTGTCTTTTGGGTTTGAATGGACATGAGAATGAGCTTAGATCCTCAGCGAATGAAGGAACCAAGTTCTGATGAACCAGGCTCTGATACCATGTTAGATTTTCAGAGTATGAGTCGTGTGTGTTATGAACAAGATGAACAATCCCCTTTGGGGCAAAAGAGAACTCGAAATGATGAGAGAGAGAGGATCTGGTTCACTTACTGTTTACTTGAACAAGAAACAGAGATTAGGAGAGACTTAGAGAGATTTGATAAATTAAGAAAGGGAGAGACTAAAGGGAGACTGATTCAAGAACACTAAGCTTTGTTTATAGAAGTGGAGAGGGGAAATCCCCCTTTTTCCCTTAAGGTTTACAATCGCAACTTATGGCTTTATATAGGCAATACAAGTAGCAGATTAATAAACCTAGATCCTATGGATAGAAACACTTGAAGAAAGATGAACGGCTAAGATGATCTCTGGATGGGAGGCAATCCGTGTAGTAAAGGATGATTGGAGGAGAGGAGAAGTGTATCTGGACCAAAAGCAGTCTCCATTCAGGATTTGAAATACTTGGCCCTTATTGCAGCTCGCCTTGGTCAAGAGACAGGCTGTCTAGTGTTGGCTTGTGGACTGAATGAGTGGACAGGAATGGCTGCGAGTGTGAGCTGGGAAAGGCACCTTCCTGGTTGCTTCCTAAGGCATCCTGAAAATGCCAAATGGATCTTTCTCCCTAGGATAACCATACTCGCCCATATCCTTGCCTTGAGGCCCAAGTCTTCTCCAAAGGGGAGTGTACGGATTCCTTGGCCGTATACATTGGTCCCTGATTTTGCACAAGCCTAAAATGGCTTGAAAGATTGAGAAAAGTGCATTCTGGGTTGACCATGTGCGTACGGTCCGTACGGCCAAACGGTACGGACGACCCGAACTTTGCACATCAACCATTTTCTTCCAAACTCTCCGAAACTCCTCCAATGCCTTCCTACTTCAGTATAAGCCCTTCTTGGACTTCTTTCTGACTCTAGACAAGCCTCTGGATACTCCTTAAGCCTTGATAAACATTTCTGGAGGACTTGCCCTAACTTTGCACTTTAGATTATCTTCATCATTTAGCTTCAGATGTTCATTTCTTCTCTTCAAGTTAACACTCCCCCTCAATCTTGACTCTAGTGATCCTAATTCAAGCTTGGAACCTTGAAGAGTCTCCTCATTAAAAACCTTATCAAATAAAACCCTTTTGGGATAAAACCTTGATAAGGAAAAGAGTAAGATCTCCAAGGCTGAGGGATTGGCCAGTGAGTTCTTTGTGTCTCGACCAGTGTGGTGCACACAAAGAACTCTGGATCATGGCCCTCACTGTGGTGCAAGTCTGGACCGACTCTCATTGCACACCACTAACTCTTCTTGAGCTCATCTAGCTCATCTCATACTGATCTTGGTCTCTCCTCCTTTCACCCAACTTCTTGTTGGGTTAAGTGCTCGGATTACCAAGACACAAACTCCATTAAGTACCATCTTCTTTCTCTGCCTTGGTTGCTTCTTCTTCTTGAATAACCACCAAGGACTCAATCTTCACAGATCATTGAAGCTTCTAAACACATGCTCGAGTTGAAACCTTATCCTATTGTATCCGTTAAGCTTATTTTACCTTCTCTATATATTTGTAATCCCTGTCATTCATTAATCAATCAAGTTTTCGAGTCTCTCTTTTCTGTCTAAGTTCTTCACACCCAGAAATGGGTTCTTAGAAAAGTTTGGTTCTTTAGTCTCGAAATCTCTTCTTCTCTCTCTCAAAGTCTCTTATTCTCGTTTATACTCGGATCCTATTCTAGTTTTCATGGTATCAGAGCCAGGTTCGCGTGGATCTGGGTATTGATTTCGTTTCTCAACCAAGAACACTCAAGAACATCTTTTTCAATCCGTGAAGTTTGTGATGGAAGGCGACAAGGAGGTTTTCGTGTGTGATGGACTGAAGTGGATCCAGGAAGACAACCTGGTGATCTCCATCCTTCAAAGCTCTCTAGATCCATCGATCTTCGAGGCTTACAACTACTGTGAGAAGGCCAAGGACCTGTGGGACACCCTTCAGAAAGTGTATTGGAACATCTCAAACCTCACTAGGGTGTTTGAAATCAAATGACCATCAATAGTCTAGCTCAAGAAGACATGGAGTGTACAAAGCACCTTGGAAAGTTTAGAGCTTTGTGGTCAGAGCTAGAGATGTTGAGGCCGAGTACAACAGATCCAGCTGAGCTTAATGAGAGGAGAGAGAAAGATAAAGTCTTTGGCTTGCTTCTCACTCTCAACTCCAGCTACAAAGATCCAGTGAAACATATATTGAGAGCTGATAATCTACCTACCTTGGAGGAAGTATGCGCGCAGATCCAGAAGGAACAAGTTTCATTGGGGTTGTTTGGAGGAAAGGGGGAGCTTACTCTAGCAAATCAAGCACGAGGACAGAAGGTTCAATGAGAACTGCGATCATTGCAAGAGACAAGGGCACAAGAAGTATCATCGCTGGATTCTCCATCCACACATCCAGCCACCTAAGTTTATGAAGGATAGAGAAGCCACGGCGAATGTGAGCTATGGAGGAACTGATCAGCATGGAGCTGGACCCTCAACCCGGCCACAAGAAGATGAAGGGCGTGAAGGTGGGGAGAACAAAGCATTGGTGACTTACACTGCTTAAACCAACCGTCCTAACGAGCATGAGTTCATTCGCCGATCAGAAATAGATGCTCTCATCAAGATGCTCAAGGATAATGGTAACATCTTTGGTCACCTCAAGGGGTATTCTTTTGGTGCATCTAAGGTTGCTAGTTTCCATGATCAAACGAATGCTTATACTCACTCTAGGATTGCTGGTCTATCTCATAGTGCTTATAGCATGTATAAACCTTTGATAGTTGATTCAGGTGCATACATCATATGATTAGTGATGCTAGTCTAATTAAAGACATAGAACCTGCTAGTGGACATGTTATGATAGCAAATGGTGATAGGATTCCCATAAGAGGTATAGGCAAGTTAAAACTGTTTGACAAGGAATCTAGATCTTTTTACATGCCTGAGTTTACATCAAACTTGTTATCGGTTAAGAGATGTACTAATGACTTGCAATGCAATGTGATCTTTAGTCCTAATGTTGTAAAGTTTCAGGATATTGAGAGCAGTCGATTGATTGGGCAAGGAGTACAAAAGGAGACCTTTACTTTCTTGAAGAGATCACTTCTCTGCCTAGTCATAGTTGCTCGTTTACTTCTATTCCTGCTTCTACTTTGAATAAGAATGCTTTGTGGCATGCTAGACTAGGACATCCTCATGTTAGGGCTTTAAGCTTAATGGTTCCAGGTGTTGTCTTTGAAAATAATGATTGTGAAGCTTGTAGCTTAGGCAAGCATTGTAAGACTGTTTTTCATAAATCCAGTACTCTTTATGATCATTTCTTTGATTTAATACATTCAGATGTGTGGATTGCTCCTTGCTTGTCTAGAGAGAATCATAAATACTTTGTCACATTCATAGATGAGAAGTCTAAATACACCTGGATAACCTTAATACCATCTAAAGATAGGGTGTTAGATGCATTTAGAAATTTTCAAGCTTATGTGATTAACCATTTCAATGTTAAGCTTAAAATTTTTAGATCAGACAATGGTGGTGAGTACACGAGCCAATCCTTCAAGCAATACCTATCGCAACATGGAATTCTTCATCAAACAAGCTGCCCTTACACACCTCAACAGAATGGAGTGGCCGAGAGAAAGAACAAGCATCTTATGGAGGTTGCTCGTTCTATGATGTTCCAAGCAAATGTACCTAAGAGATTCTGGAGTGATGCTGTGGCCGCAGCTTGTTATCTTATCAACCGAACCCCAACCAAAGTACTTGATGATCAGTCACCATTTGAAGTTTTGAACAAGTATAGGCCAGCCTTAGATCACATCGAGGTCTTTGGTTGTCTTTGCTTTGTTGATAAACCAGGGGAGCTAAGAAACAAGCTTGAGGCAAAGAGCACAAAGGGGATGTTCATTGGGTATTCATCAACACAGAAGGGGTACAAATGCTATGATCCGGTTACCAGGAGGGTTCTTGTCTCAAGGTATGTCAAGTTTGTAGAAGAAAGAGGGTTCTATGAGGAGAAGAACCAAGGAGAACTCAAAGATTTGGTTTCGGATAAGGCAGCTAATTTGAGAATCATTTTGGAAGGACTTGGGATTAACCTTTCCCAAGATCCTAAGAGTGGAGGAGGACAACAAGAAAGACCTCCCACTGCTGATACTGATGGTCAACCACCCCACCTCAATCATGAGGAGGGAAATGAACCTGATATGGATAACCAGCTGGCAGAATCAGGTCCTCAACATGATCAAGGTATGGACCAATAAAATGATGAAGATGGAGAGGTTGGAAATGGGAATCAAGAAGATGCCGAGGAGGATCAACCAGTAGCAGCTCAACCTTCGAGGAGAAGTAATAGAGTGAGGAACCCACCATCCAACTGGATCAACAGTCGACTATACTACAATGCTCAAGCTGTTAAACATCCTTCTCAAGCTGTTTGCACTTTTGAGCATTATCTGGAAGAGCATCATGCTTTTATGATCAGCTTGGATGAGAGTCAAGTTCCAAGATCCTACGAAGAAGCAATGAAAGACAAAGAATGGAGGGATTCAGTTGGAGCTGAGGCTGATGCAATGATCAAAAATGATACTTGGTTTGAAAGCAAACTACCAAAGGGGAAGAAGGATGTGACCAGCAGATGGATCTTTACTATCAAGTACCTTGCAAATGGAAAGATTGATAGGAAGAAAACAAGATTAGTGGCGAGGGGATTTACTCAAATATATGGAGAGGTGATACAGGCACGGAAGCTGGGACGATGGTTTGGACGGTTGATGGGTCGATCTTATCGGCAAGGATTGAGATCGGATGGAAGGATGGTGATGATGGCCGACTTGCTATCCCTTTCTGTCCAATCTAACCTGAAAATAAAGGAAGAACAGTGAGTTTATGAATAACAAAAAAAAATAAGAACTGAAACTAAATGGATAAAGGAATGGAATGAGTGATGGATAAAAGTTTGATGATGGATGGATGGAAGACTATGGTGGATAGATGGTGATTGACTCTCTCAATCCGTGGGTGCTGATTGACTCTCTCAATCTGTGTCTCAAGGCTCTTGAATCTCACAAAGAACCTATGAACCACGAGCTCTATAGTCTCCTAATGCTTCTCACAACTTAGGAACTAAAGAACAACCTATATGCAAAGAAACTATCTTTGATAAATCTGAATAAACTTCTTATTAACTTGATGATTGAGGGTGATCTTTACAATGCACGTCTATGAGCTTATATAATGCTCAGAGACAAAGATCCTAACGTTCTAAAACAATTAGAAAAGGAAACAAATCAAAAACTATGCAAGAAATTGAAAATCTAGCCGTTGGAGCCCTTTGGGGGATTTTGGCTCCAAGTGAGGAATCTTGGTCTCTCTTGAACCTGGATGGTTTTAAGGGATATGTGAGCTTCCTTGGGATCTTCTTGACTGCTTCTAAGGTGATTATCACGTCCAGAAATAAATGTGAAAAGAGCTGTTGGAGCTGGATTGCAAGAATCTCCAAATAAGGCAGTTTGGTGTTAATGAGCATCTTCTTGATCCTATGTTGGTTGGTGCATGGTATGAACTCATAGGACTCTCCTGGATCGTTGATTATGTCTTCTGGATGGTTAAGATGATCTCCTGGCTTCCATAGATAAGTTTGGGTCGAACCAAACTTACCAAGTAAGAGATCTTGGATACTTTCCTTAAATGGTGCTGGTTCGGCCAATGTGGGTAAACCAAGCTTATCTTCTGGTATAATTGGGATCCGCCTGATCCTGTGTACTCTGGTGCTCCTTAATATGTTGGGGAGTGCCTCTGAATGACCTAGAAGGTCTCCTGGTCGCCTTTCTTGAGATTGAATTGATGCAAAACCCGGATCTTCCAAATAAGGCAAGTGTAGGAATGGTTTGGCAGGTTTTGGAGATTGGGCCATAACTTCATATTTCCGTGACCATTTCTCTTCATTCTGGGCTTGTTGCAAAGCTAAGAGATCCTTATTGAATTCCATCAGATTTTGTGGGCCAAAGCACTTCTTTATTGGGCTTGAAACAGCTTCTAAACTCGGATACTCGCGGATGGACGGGCTGGGTAACCTCCTGTTTGTAAAATTGATATCTTCCTGCTCCGGATAGCTTTTGGTATGATTCCAATTGTGGTTGACTCCTTGTTGAGTGTAGTATGCATGAAAATTATTTTCATGTAAATATTCCTCCTTTTTGGTGAGATATGCCGTTTTGACTGAACACATATCCTTGCTGGTCCTTTGGCTGGCTGATTGGTGCAACTGGTTGGTCTCTGGTTCAGCTACTGGTTGGATGGCCTCATCATACCCTCTCTCTTGAAAAAGTTTCGACCTCGAAACTGGAAAACCTGCACCAAGATAGAGCAAGTCAGGTTTCATCCTCCTTTGAGATTCTAGGGTCTTACCTTGGTATTTGCTTGGTTTGATCTTTGCTGGCACATCTGGTGGTTCTCCTTTGAGTAGGAACGACATGATTACTCCTCTACTTTTGTAGGGAACTTTGGTGGGTAGTGTTTTATCTTCTGGACCGTCTGGAATCAAGATATTGCTGATGACAACTTCTTGTTCACTTTTGGTATGTAAACACCTTGTGATCTTATGTGGATCATTCATGTGATCATTTGCCCTTGTTCCTGAAAGAAACTCAACCCTTTTGGCAGGAAACAAGTGTATTATATCTAGGTTTAAAAACTTATAATCAAGAAAATTAAAGTTCAGATTTACCCAAATTGTTTCAGCAAGTTGAAGAGTGATTGGCTCTTTGGCAGTATGTGTGCTCTTGATGTTTCTTACATCTTCTTCAACATTTTGTGAACATTTTAGGTGCTGTCCCTGGTTTTCTTGAACCCTCACAGCATTGTTTGGTCGTCCATCATCTTGTTTTATTCCTGGATCAAAACTCTTTGGCAAAGACAAGTGCATAAATCCAGAATTTGAAAGTTCTAAAGGAACTAGACTATCACTTGTTTTACTTGGTTCCGGTTTCAATTCCAAGGATGTGAGTCATATTATCTTTCTAGATGCAAAATTTACAGCAAAGTGGCCTCTCTTATGACATCTCTAACATGTCTGAATTTTAATATTTTTTTAGAATTAGAGGACTTACTTTGATTTGATGATGCTGGTGGCTTTAGCAAACCTTGTACCATAGCTTCATCTTTAGGTTGGGGTTGTCCTTTCTCAAGAACAACTTCGGCCTTCTTTCTCCCTAGTTGTAAGGTTCCTTTTGGATATGAGAATGTGTCTGGTACCTTTATCAACTGTAGTGAACCTAGCTGTGAACCCTCTTGCTTCTTTACAGTTTTCTTCTCTATAGCCGGTTCTATCTTTTGTGGGCTGTGATGAGCTTGCTTGCTTCCAGCCTTGAAGCTTTGGGTTGATGTGGGAGTGTAGCCTGCGTGAGAAACACTCATAGGGGACTGATATTCCTGCTCTGGATTTTTCTTCACAAACCCTTGAAGCAACCCTGATTTAAAACTCTCCCAAGTATGAGCTGGTTCTTGGTAGTACCATACTGTATACTGCTCTTTGTTCCACCAGTATAGAGCAGGGCCAGTGAGTGACTTAGTGGCATAGGACAGCTTCTCTTCTTCTGGAATGTGGTGACTTTGGAACAAGGTTTCCATTGTGTCCTCCGACTTTAGGTAGTCCTCATCTCTTTGGCCATAACCAGAAAAGTTGATGGAGTATGCTTCAAGCTCAGTAACATTTCTTCCAGCCTCACATAAGGCTTCCTCCTCTTCAGTGAAGTCTTCTTGATAGTCTGATTTCTCTCCATAGGCTTCTTCCAAGTGGTCTACACTGATTTGAGAACCATTTTCGTCTTGGTTTTCATCCTCTTCATCAGAGTATGGTATCTCACACCATGGTATGTCTCTGGCTTGAGACTCTTCTTCAATTTCTTCTCCACCAGTATCTTCATCATCTTCATAGACTTCTTTGGCTTCAGAAAAATCTTCTTCATGCTTACTGATTTCAGAATCAGTTTCCTCTTGGCATGAGTTGTCCTGGTCAGCTTCATGATCAGCACGTCCTGTTTCATCTTCAGGATATTCATCTCCAGAAAAACCATATTTTACATTGAAACTGATATTGGATTCAGTTTCTTCTTCATACAATCCTTGGTGGCTGGTTTCTTCAATTGAATGATCAAGTGGTTCCGGATCAGGATATGGTTCATCAGGGTCGTCTCCATACTCTGAAATAGAGTAGTCATCATCAGACCATGATCCAACACATCCATCCTCTTCACTGGACCATGATTGGTCGGTTTCATCATGGTTGGTCTCTTGGCTTGAGTCATAAGGACTCTCTTCTTCTGAATCTTCTCCCATGGTCTCTCTTCTAAATTCTCTTCGTTTTTCTCCTTGCAGAAAGAGAGAACAAGATGTTTAACTCGTGCCTTAACAAAGGAAGGAAAAGGAATAAGCAAGGAAATGGAAACTTGATATTTCTTTGATTTTCTCTCTTTTTTTTTTGAAAACAATTTTTAACTTCACAAATCTCCTTTTTTTTTAAATGTATTAAGATGCACGAACTATATAAAGGAAAAAAAAATAACTTTTTATTTTGGTTTTTTTTTTCAATTTAACAGAAAAGACAATAAGAATTAAAGACAGATTTTATGCTTATATGCAAATAAACCGATAGGGAAAGTGGATATATGCAACTAAATGCAAACAGGGATGGTCTTTTTTTTGAGTTTTCTAAATGAATCAAACAAGATAATAAGCTATCTTTTTCGTGCCTTTCTCTGGTTTGAACACCAAGAACAAGCAGGAAAAAAATATGAACAGAAAATGCAAATGATGCTGTTTTATCGGTTTTGGTTTTATAAAATGAAAACTAACAAGGAATGAAATGAGAACAGGGATAGAGATGGATTGATATCACCTGGGTAAGGATCCTTTCGGCTCTGATACCAAATGATACAGGCACGGAAGCTGGGACGATGGTTTGGATGGTTGATGGGTCGATCTTATCGGCAAGGATTGAGATCGGATGGAAGGATGGTGATGATGGCCGAGTTGCTATCCCTTTCTGTCCAATCTAACCTGAAAATAAAGGAAGAACAGTGAGTTTATGAATAACAAAAAAAATAAGAACTGAAACTAAATGGATAAAGGAATGGAATGAGTGATGGATAAAAATTTGATGATGGATGGATGGAAGACTATGGTGGATAGATGGTGATTGACTCTCTCAATCCGTGGGTGCTGATTGACTCTCTCAATCTGTGTCTCAAGGCTCTTGAATCTCACAAAGAACCTATGAACCACGAGCTCTATAGTCTCCTAATGCTTCTCACAACTTAGGAACTAAAGAACAACTTTTATGCAAAGAAACTATCTTTGATAAAACTGAATAAACTTCTTATTAACTTGATGATTGAGGGTGATCTTTACAATGCACGTCTATGAGCTTATATAATGCTCAGAGACAAAGATCCTAACGTTCTAAAACAATTAGAAAAGGAAACAAATCAAAAACTATGCAAGAAATTGAAAATCTAGCCGTTGGAGCCCTTTGGGGGATTTTGGCTCCAAGTGAGGAATCTTGGTCTCTCTTGAACCTGGATGGTTTTAAGGGATATGTGAGCTTCCTTGGGATCTTATTGACTGCTTCTAAGGTGATTATCACGTCCAGAAATAAATGTGAAAAGAGCTGTTGGAGCTGGATTGCAAGAATCTCCAAATAAGGCAGTTTGGTGTTAATGAGCATCTTCTTGATCCTATGTTGGTTGGTGCATGGTATGAACTCATAGGACTCTCCTGGATCGTTGATTATGTCTTCTGGATGGTTAAGATGATCTCCTGGCTTCCATAGATAAGTTTGGGTCGAACCAAACTTACCAAGTAAGAGATCTTGGATACTTTCCTTAAATGGTGCTGGTTTGGCCAATGTGGGTAAACCAAGCTTATCTTCTGGTATAATTGGGATCCGCCTGATCCTGTGTACTCTGGTGCTCCTTAATATGTTGGGGAGTGCCTCTGAATGACCTAGAAGGTCTCCTGGTCGCCTTTCTTGAGATTGAATTGATGCAAAAAGCCGGATCTTCCAAATAAGGCAAGTGTAGGAATGGTTTGGCAGGTTTTGGAGATTGGGCCATAACTTCATATTTCCGTGACCATTTCTCTTCATTCTGGGCTTGTTGCAAAGCTAAGAGATCCTTATTGAATTCCATCAGATTTTTGGGGCCAAAGCACTTCTTTATTGGGCTTGAAACCACTTCTAAACTCGGATACTCGCGGATGGACGGGCTGGGTAACCTCCTGTTTGTAAAATTGATATCTTCCTGCTCCGGATAGCTTTTGGTATGATTCC
Organism: Moricandia arvensis; assembly: GCA_905132765.1. Lineage (NCBI taxonomy): Eukaryota > Viridiplantae > Streptophyta > Magnoliopsida > Brassicales > Brassicaceae > Moricandia > Moricandia arvensis. The sequence goes on along the minus strand of CAJHQP010000188.1, from coordinate 144,870 downwards.
AATTGTGGTTGACTCCTTTTTGAGTGTAGTATGCATGAAAATTATTTTCATGTAAATATTCCTCCTTTTTGGTGAGATATGCCGTTTTGACTGAACACATATCCTCGCTGGTCCTTTGGCTGGCTGATTGGTGCAACTGGTTGGTCTCTGGTTCAGCTACTGGTTGGATGGCCTCATCAAGAGGACTATATAGACACCTTTTCTCCAGTCGCCAAGCTCCATACAATTAGGATATTTCTATCCCTTGCAGTGAACTTGGAATGGGGATTTTGGCAAATGGATGTAAAGAATGCCTTTCTACAAGGAGAACTTGAAGATGAGGTATACATGCATCCTCCTCCTGGTCTTGAGCACTTGGTCAAAGAGGGAAATGTCCTAATGTTGAAGAAGGCTATATATGGTTTAAAGCAGTCTCCTAGAGCCTGGTACACCAAGCTGAGCACTACTCTCAATGGGAAAGGCTTCAAGAAGTCCGAACTCGATCACACCCTCTTCACCTTAACCACTTCATCAGGTATGGTTGTTCTTCTCGTGTATGTTGATGATATCATCATCTCAGGAAGTGACAAGGTTGGTATTCAATCTACGAAGGATTTTCTAAAATCAGTATTTGAGATCACAGACTTAGGAGAAATGAAATACTTCCTTGGTATTGAGATATGTAGATCCAAGGAAGGTTTGTTCCTTTCTCAAAGGAAATATACACTTGATCTTTTGAAAGATGCAGGTAAACTTGGAGGGAAGACAGTGAGGACACCCTTAGAGGGGGGTTATAAGGTTCCACGAGAGGGGGAGATTGAAAATAGCCAACCGTTTGAAGATGCCAAGCTTTACAGAAAGCTTGTGGGTAAGCTAATATATCTAACTATTACACGACCTGATATATGTTTTGCTGTGAACCAGGTGAGCCAACATATGCAAGAACCAAAGAAGCATCATTGGAACATGGTTAGCCGGATCCTGATGTACCTGAATGGCTCACCAGAGCAGGGAGTGTGGATGGGATGCAATCAGAGCAATGAAGTGGTCTGATACTGTGATGCTGATTGGGCTGGAGACCGGGCAGATAGAAAGTCTACCAAAGGCTATTGCACATTCATTGGTGGGAACTTGGTCACTTGGAAAAGCAAGAAACAGAAGGTGGTTTCATGCTCTACTGTTGAGGCTGAGTATAGAGCCATGCTGAAGCTGACTAATGAGCTAGTTTGGATCAAGGGGATAGTGAAGCATTTGGAGATTGATCTGTCCACACCAATGACCATGCATTGTGACAACCAAGCAGCAATCCACATTGCCTCAAACTCGGTGTTCCATGAGAGAACCAAGCACATTGAAGTTGATTGTCACAAGGTGAGACAAATGATAGTTCAAGGGGTAATCTTACCGTGTTACACTCGGAGTGAAGACCAGTTGGCTGATGTTTTTACCAAGGCTCCGAGGCAGAAGACACTTGAGTCAATCCATCACAGGTTAGGACTCATTGATTATACCAAGCACAACTAATCCTCTCGCCATGAGGTCTTTACTCTTTTCCTTGCTAAGGTTTTATCCTTAAGGAGTGTTTTCTTTGGCAAGGTTTTTAATGAGGAAGATCTCATGGCATTCCAAGCTTGACTTGTTCCACATGGTCAAGCTTGAGGGGGAGTGTTGAACTGAATAAGAGATGGGATTATGTTCTATGGAGAAGGCTAGAGAAGACTAACGAAATGAAGAGGAAGAAGTTTGGGAGTGTCCGTACAGATCCGTACAAGGCCGTACAGCTAGGCCGTACAAGTGTTCGTACAACCTTTATGTCGACCAAAGTTACCTTGGGTCGACCACAGTCACTCCGGGTAAACTAGAGAAAGTTACCATGCGCGGATAAGCTTCCTCCCTTCTTCCTTCCGTGTGTCCACATACACTGAACCTTATGGATAAGGTTTACTCTGTGTAGACAGGCTGGCCAAGAGCATCTGGTCAAGATGCCACTGGCATCAAGCGTGTGAGCCTTCTGGTCCATGTATTTCAAACCAGGGGCGCCTAAGGTCTTGACTACACATGCTCGAGTTGAAACCTTATCCTATTGTATCCGTTAAGCTTATTTTATCTTCTCTATATATTTGTAATCCCTCTCATTCATTAATCAATCAAGTTTTCGAGTCTCTCTTTTCTCTCTAAGTTCTTCACACCCAAAATTGGGTTCTTAGTAAAGTTTGGTTCTTTAGTCTAGAAATCTCTTATTCTCTCTCTCAAAGTCTCTTATTCTCGTTTATACTCGGATCCTATTCTACTTTTCATAGTAATAGCTAATGGTGATAGAGTAACCATTAAAGGCATAGGGAACTTAAAGTTATTTGATAAGGAATCTAAGGCATTTTATATGCCTACATTTGCTTCTAACTTGCTTTGAGTTAAAAAGGCTACTACTGATCTTAATTGCAAAGTTATTTTCAGTCCTAATGATGTTCATTTTCAGGATATTGAGACAAGTAAGATGCTTGGGAAAGGTGTGAGCAAGGAAGGGTTGTACTTGCTTGAAGACACCAAACTTAGTTCTGATTTCTCTTGTGCTTTTAGTTCCATTCTTGTCTTAGCTTCTAATGTATTATGGCATGCTAGATTAGGTTATCCTCCTTCTCGTGCTTTAAGCTTAATGTTGCCTAATCTTTCCTTTAAAACTGATAGCTGTGAAGCTTGCATCCTTGGCAAACATTTCAAGTCTGTTTTTACTAAATCAACCACTATCTATGATCACTGTTTTGATTTAGTTCATTCTGATGTCTGGACAGCACCTTGTGTCTCTAGGGAAAACCACAAGTATTTTGTCACTTTTATAGATGAAAAATTGAAATACACTTGCCTGACCTTAATTCAATCAAAAGATAGGGTGTTGGAAGCTTTTATGAACTTTCAAAGCTATATTACTAATCACTTCAATGGCAAAATTAAAATTTTTAGCCAAACATTGGATCATTCATCAGACAAGCTGCCCATACACACCACAACAAAATGGAATAGCTGAGAGGAAGAATCTGTAAGTTTAAGAGAGTTTAAGAGAGTTTAAGGGAGAGGAGGAGAGTATTTTCGTGAGAGAAGAGAGAGAGAGAGTAAACAAGTAAAGAGGAGGTTTATTTCTCCTTAATTAATTCATTCTGCCTACTACATTGTTTTATAGGGAACCAGAGAGAGAGAGAGAGAGAGAGAGGACAATGACATTTAGAAACAAACAAAAGAGAAACAATAAACTAATGCAAGTGGTCCTGGTCCTCTATGGTCGAGATTCCTGATGGTGAGAGCGACCTCTCCAAACAGTCAACTCTTGCCTGATTTGAATCATGTTAATTCTCCTATTTTGAATTCAAACTTGGTCCAGAGAGCACTCCTCCCACGTGACTAAGGTTGGAAAGTGAGTGAGACTTGCCTTGTCTTCCAAGTCAAGCTATGTCTTCTCTTGGATTACTTTAGTTCCAAGTCTTGTACGGAATGCCTTGTTCCTCAAGTCTCCGAGTTCTTTCTCCACTTTGTCCATTCTGATCAGTGTCTCTCATTCTCTTCTGGTTCTTCATCTCATTACTCTCCCTCAAGCTTGACCATAGGGACTGGTCAACCTTGGATACATGAAGAACCTCCCTCAATAAAACCTTAATGTGTAAAAGCTAGTGGGAGAATAACACATTAAGGAAAAAGAGTAGAGGTCTCTGTTGAAATGAGAACACCAAGAAGAGCTGAGCCGAGTGGCAGGAGGAGAAGCTCTTCATGTGGTGTAATGTAAGAGCTTGAGTGACACAAGCTACTAACTAAACTCCAAAGACAACAAGGAAGAGCACAAGAGTGAATGTGTGGAGTAAAGCGCCTATCATGAATGTGAAGGAGAGCTTTGGGGCAGCAAAGCTATCATCACTTTATGGAGCAAAGTGAGGACGAAAATGGAGACCTTCAGGGATCCATTTGAGTGTGGCAATCAGACACGACCCTAGGATGCTTCTTTGGTTGCTGGGAGGATAGATCCTTGCAAGAACGAATCAGAGACTCAAGTTCTTCAAGGTTTGTGGATTGAATGGTGACACAAGAGGGATGGATGATCTCTTGATACTCCTAGATGATTAGCTCGGATATAACACACCAAGTTAAACACCCTTAAGGCTCTGGATATTACACACCAGAAAGATACTCGACAACTTCTTGAGAGAGAGAGCCGTCAAGAGAGAAATAAGACTTGATAATATTCGATTGCTTGAGTACAATAGGGTTTGTGGAAACCCTGAAATAAAAGAAACCAGAGAACAAACTCTCTAGGGTTTCGAAAACATAAAATGGAAAACTATAGTTTAAAATATAACATAAGCTAAAGATAAATGAACTTCTGCTAGTCTTGGGGTGAGATATGGCCTAGGTGATTTGTAAGACAAGTCGTGGCCTCGTTAAAAACCTTCCTCCGGAAAACCTCGTGGGACAAAACCAAAAGCAAGGAAAAGAGCACACACCAAAATTCTTGCCTAAACACTAACTCAGCTTGATGTAGAGATAGCTTGAATGGTGATCAAGATATCTCGGATCAAACTTTGTCCAAGACTTTCTTCTTGTTGTGGATGTGAAGTGAGTAATCCTACAACAGTCTCCTTAAGTTTCTTGGCTCTGGAACGGGTCATGGAACCTTCTGGAATGGTTAAAGCATCATCACCAGCTGCTGATGCATTGTGGCATCATGTGGCTCGTCTAAGCTCTCTTTGTTCTCTTTAGTAATCTGGTCCATGATCACATCACAATCACTCATGCTCTAGAGAAGAATAAGAATGCAGTAGGTGCATGAGAAGATTTCAGTGTATCCCAATAATGTTGTCTACACAAGTTGCCCAAGAAGAAGAGTCCAATAGCATGATAAACCAAGAAGAGGACCAGCCCACCTATCAGATTAAAGAAGAACCAGCAGCCCAATATGGCTGTGGAGAAGTGAAGCCCAAACCTTATAAGGAGTGGGAGTCCATCAAGCATGAAGAGAGGCCATGAGAAGAACACGCCCAATACTGATCCAATAAGGAGAAGTAGCCAAGCACACAAGCTGGTGACAAGCAGGTGAAGAAAAGTCAATAACAGCTGTATGCTCATTATACAACAGCAAAGAAGTCAACATTTGCTGCTAGATATTTCTGATGAAACAAGAGGTGGCCTTTGGTTTCTTCAGCTGGTTTTAGCTCCTGGTTTTAGTGTCCTGATGTAATAACTGACGTGGATTAGCTTTAGGATGAAGTCTTGTACTTTGTATAAATATGTATGTGTTGTTGTTTAATAAAAACTAAGAAAGCCATTGAGCTTCTTCCCCCTTATGCTCATGTACTTCACCAGAAATTTTTGGGGTTACAAATCCTTAAATTTCAACATGGTATCAGAGCAGTGTTATACCTGAACCAAAACCTTCCGCAAATCAAAACAAAAACAGAGCAAGATCTCTGTTCAAACAATTTTCAAAAATCTTGTTACTAATGGAAGAGCTCAAGTTTTTGGGCCTTCAATACTCTGGTTACTCATTTGCATACTCTAATTCTCTTAAGGCAGTGGCGTGCCTAAGGAGAAAGAAAAGGAGTTCAGCCTTCAAAGTTTTTTCAGATAAATACTGGAGAGCTGGAGTTGTTGTGCTGCTGAAGATGCGGTATTTGAAGACCAAGATGGTCCAGAAAACAAGGAGTTGGAGTTAAGTTTCCTTGCAATCAAGTGAAGCCTTTACAAGAAGAAGAAGGGCATTTGAATCTGTTGAAGACAGCCTTTGGAGATCAGTTTTGAAAATGTTCCAGAACTGGTCCAAACAAGAAGTTGTTCATTCTCTCACTGGTGATACCTGCCTACACATCAGAAGTGTTTTCCTGGGTGTTGACACAAGGATGTCATACTTTGAAGAGGTGGATCAACAAAGACATCTGTGATATGCCTTTGTATCTCAAGTAGCTGTGGCTGTGGAGGTTAACCAATTGTGTTACCAACAAACCAGAAGCGACAAGAAGAGCAAAGGTGTTTTTTTCAAGATGGTGTTTTGCAAGAAGAAAAACGTGTGTGAAACTTCTCAGGAGGAGAAGTATGCTAATACATGGTGTTAAACACTGGATCTCTTATTGGTGATGGAGATCTCTTTATCTATCTCAGGAGGAGATAGTTTGTTTATAAACTCATGTGGTAACAAGAGCTGTTTTAAGCAGCCTTATGTTTTGTGGATCACATCTAAAGCTCTCATGAAGCTGAAACCAAGGAGGAGAGGAGTTCAATAAAGCTCCCATCAGAAGTGGTTCAACCAAATGAAGAAGCAAGGTGAATCCAAGTTGTTAAAAACGTCAGTACATACACAAGCTATTCCAAGGAGGAGATGGCAATGCTATTGGTGCTACTTCAACAAAAAAAAGAAGCTCACACAAAAGAAGAAAATGTGTACACTCATGATTCCCATTTCAAGATTGGCTTTCATTCCATATCCAGACCAATCTTGAGGGGGGCTGTTAGAATGTGAATCATGAAGACCAACCATGGAGGCTAACCAACTGGTGGAATCCAAACTAGATAGTCATTGAACACAGAGCTCTACTGTAAGATGGCTGACCCAAGATGGCTGACCCAAAAGAGGCAGACCAAAGAGGCAGACCAACGGTGGCCCAAGATGGCAGTATTATACTCACACTGACCACAAGAGGCAAACCGGCAGCACCTCTGAAAGACAGCTTAGATGAAGAAAGCAAGAAGGAAAGATCATCCTAGTGGTTGAAGTGATTCACAAGGAGAAGAAGTCCAGTGATGTACACAAGGGTTCTCATTGTGCAAGATAGGTTTTCATATTCATATCCAGCCTATCTTGAGGAGGAGTGTTGAAATGAGAACACCAAGAAGAGTTGAACCGAGTGGCAGGAGGAGAAGCTCTTCATGTGGTGTAATGTAGGAGCTTGAGTGACACAAGCTACTAACTAAACTCCAAAGACAACAAGGAAGAGCACAAGAGTGAATGTGTGGAGTAAAGCGCCTATCCTGAATGTGAAGGAGAGCTTTGGGGCAGCAAAGCTATCATCACTTTATGGAGCAAAGTGAGGACGAAAATGGAGACCTTCAGGGATACATTTGAGTGTGGCAATCACTCATGCTCTAGAGCAGAAGAAGAATGCATTAGGTGCATGAGAAGATTTCAGTGTAGCCCAATAAGGTTGTCTACACAAGTTACCCAAGAAGAAGAGTCCAATAGCATGATGAACCAAGAAGAGGACCAGCCCACCTATCAGATTAAAGAAGAACCAGCAGCCCACTATTCTTGTGGAGAAGTGAAGCCCAAACCTTATAAGGAGTGGAAGTCCATCAAGCATGAAGAGAGGCCATGAGAAGAACAGGCACAATACTGATCCAATAAGGAGAAGTATCCAAGCACACAAGCTGGTGACAAGCAGGTAAAGAAAAGTCAAGAATAGTTGCATGCTCATTATGCAGCAGCAAAGAAGTCAACATTTGCTGCTAGATATTTCTGATGAAACAAGAGGTGGCCTTGGTTTCTTCAGCTGGTTTTAGCTCCTGGTTTCAGTGTCCTGATGTAATAACTGACGTGGATTAGCTTTAGGATGAAGTCTTGTACTTTGTATAAATATGTATGTGTTGTTGTTTAATAAAAACTAAGAAAGCCATTGAGCTTCTTCCCCCTTATACTCATGTACTTCACTAGAAATGTTTGGGGTTACAAATCCTTAAATTTCAACAGTCTCCATACAAGGAGAGTTAGTGAGAAGTGAGGTCTATGAGTCCCAATTTTGAGTGGATGAACTCACAGACCTTGGTGCTGGCTGCCTTGGTGAAGATGTCAGCCAACTTATCTTCACTTCTCGTGTAGCATGACAAGATGATTTGCTGCTCCACAGCTTGTCTAACCTTATGGCAATCCACCTCAATGTGCTTAGTCCTTTCATGGAACACACTGTTGGATGCTATATGAATTGCTGCCTGGTTGTCACAATGCAAAGTGATTGGGGTTGTAGCCTCTATACCCAAGTCCCTTAGAAGGTTTCTGATCCAGATCAGCTCACTGGTGAGCTTCCTCACTGCCCTATATTGCTTCAGCACTGGAACGAGACACAATCTTCTGCTTCTTGCTCTTCCAAGTTACCAAGTTACCTCCAATGAAGGAGAAATATCCAATTGTTGATTTCCTATCAGTTCTGTCTCCTGCCCAATCAGCATCACAGTAACCTACAATCTCTGTGCTTCCATTGCAAGACATCCAAAATCCTGGACCAGGCGCCTCCCTCAGGTATCTCATGATCCTTTCCACCATATTCCAATGATGGACCTTAGGCGCCTGCATATGTTGGCTAACCTGGTTCACAGCAAAGCATATATCTGGCCTAGTGATGGTTAAGTAGATGAGCTTTCCAACCATCCTTCTATACTGCTTCACATCACCATACTACTTGTCTTCAAACTCTCCCTCTCTCAATACTTTGTAGCCCTCTTCTAATGGGGTTTTGGCTTGTCTTCCTCCAAGGTTTCCTGTCTCAGTTAAGAGATCAAGTGTGTACTTCCTTTGAGACAAGAAGAGCCCCTCTTTAGAGCAGCATACTTCAATCCCAAGGAAGTATTTGAGTTCACCTAAATCTTTAATATCAAATACAGACTTAAGGAATTCCTTGGTTTCTTTGATACCTTCTTGATCACTGCCTGTGATGATTATATTATCTACATAGACCAAGATGACCACAATTCCTTTTGGGCTGGGGAGTGTGAACAAGGTGTGATCAGCCTCTGATTTCCTGAAGCTTCTTACATTCAAGGTGGTGCTTAGCTTGTGGTACCACGCCCTTGGGGATTGCTTCAGTCCATATATTGCCTTCTTGTGTCTGAGGAGATTTCCAGGTTTAACCAGCTTCTCAAGGCTAGGAGGTGGGTGAATGTAAACCTCATCTTCTAACTCTCCTTGTAGAAAAGCATTCTTGACATCCATTTGCCACAACTCCCATTCCAGGTTCGTTGCAATAGAGAGAATGATCTGGATTGTATGAAGTTTGGCTACATGTGCAAAAGTGTCCAAATAGTCTTCTCCATAGGTCTGGGTGAATCCTCTTGCCACTAGTCTCGACTTCTTTCTCTCTTCCTTGTCATTTGGTAGATACTTGATGGTGAACACCCATTTGCTTGAAACTGCCTTCTTTCCTTTTAGGAGTTCACTTTCATACCAGGTATCATTGATGATCATGGCATTTTCTTCATCATCAACAGAGTCCCTCCATTCCTTTTTCTCCATGGCTTCCTCATATGACCTTGGTACAGATCCCTGATCTACCCCAGTGATAAAGGCTTGATGCTCAAGTGGAAATCTTGCAAGGCAACACACTGCTGATGTTGGATGAGCTACTGCTTGACTGTTGTAGTAGACCCTTGTGTTCTTCCAGTTTGAAGAAGGGTTTCTTGTCCTTTTACTCCTCCTTAGTGGTTGAGCTTGAACTTCTTGAGCTTCTTGCTGCTCTACTTCATGTTGAACTTGAGCAGTTTCATGTTCATGTAGTACACTTTCCTGATCATGAGTTTGTGAACGTTGTGGTTGTTCTGGTTCATGATCATTTCCTCCCCCCCCCCCAGGATAAGGATGAGTGGCTTCTTCACCCTCTGGTCCAGTATCAGCTGAAGGAGAAGCTGTGTTAGGCGCCACTTGTGGGTTTGAGAAACTGATTCCCAGATTCTCCATCAGTATCCTTAGGTTGTTTGCTCTATCTGAGGGAGCTTGAGACAGATCCTTCAAGCTATCCCAACTTTTCTCATCATAGAAGCCTCTTGATTCCAAGAACTTCACATCTCTAGAGACCATAACCTTCCTTGTTTCTGGAACATAGCATTTGTAGCCTTTTTGGTTTGGTGAATACCCAATGAAGATAGCTTTGACACTTTTAGCTTCAAGCTTGTTTCTTAGTTCACTTGGTATCAAGACAAAGCACACACACCCAAACACACGCAAATGGTCAATAGATGGATAGGTCTTGTTTAGTACCTCATAAGGAGAGACATCTTGGAGGATCTTAGTAGGGATTCTGTTGATTAGGTGGGAAGCAGTGATCACAGCATTCCCCCAAAACTTTTTGGGAACATTGGTGTGAAACATCATGCTTCTGGCCACCTCCATTAGATGTCGATTTTTCCTCTCAGCTACACCATTTTGCTGTGGGGTATAAGGGCAGCTTGTCTGGTGAATGATCCCATGTTTGTTGAGGTGTGCTTTGAAAGCATTGTGATGTGATCATGGACCAGAGTACTAAAGAGAGCAAAGAAGGCTTAGATGAGTCACAAGATGCCACAATGCACCAGCAGCCTGGTGATGATGCTTTGTCCATTCCAGAAGGTCCCATGACCCGTTCTAGAGCCAAGAAACTTAAGGAGACTATTGTAGGATTACTCACTTCACATCCACAACAAGAAGAAAGTCTTGGACAAGGCTTGATCCGAGATGTCTTGATCACCATTCAAGCTATCTCTACATCAAGCTGAGTTAGTGTCTAGGAAAGAAATTTGGTGTGTGCTCTTTTCCTTGCTTTTGGTTTTGTCCCACGAGGTTTTCCGGAGGAAGGTTTTTAACGAGGCCACGACTTGTCTTACAAATCACCTAGGCCATATCTCACCCCAAGACTAGCAGAAGTTCATTTATCTTTAGCTTATGTTATATTTTAAACTATAGTTTTCCATTTTATGTTTTCGAAACCCTAGAGAGTTTGTTCTCTGGTTTCTTTTATTTAAGGGTTTTCCCAAACCCTATTGTACTCAAGCAATCGAATATTATCAAGTCTTATTTCTCTCTTGACGGCTCTCTCTCTCAAGAAGTTGTCGAGTATCTTTCTGGTGTGTAATATCCAGAGCCTTAAGGGTGTTTAACTTGGTGTGTTATATCCGAGCTAATCATCTAGGAGTATCAAGAGATCATCCATCCCTCTTGTGTCACCATTCAATCCACAAACCTTGAAGAACTTGAGTCTCTGATTCGTTCTTGCAAGGATCTATCCTCCCAGCAACCAAAGAAGCATCCTAGGGTCGTGTCACATTGCTAGTGTACTCCCCTCCATTGTCTTATCTAAGAATTTTAATCTTAACATTGAAATGGTTAGTAATGTAGTTTTGAAAGTTTATAAAGGCTTCTAACACCCTATCCTTTGATTGAAGCAAGGTTAACGAAGTATATTTCGATTTCTCATCTATAAATGTCACAAAATACTTATGGTTTTCTCTTGATAAACAGGGTGCAGTCCAAACATCAGAGTGAATGAGATCAAAGCAACTTTCATACATGGTTACTGATTTAGGGAAAACAGATTTGCAATGTTTGCCAAGAATACAAGCCTCACAACTATCATTCGTAAAGGAAATACTAGGCAACATCAAGCTCAGTGCACGTGAATGAGGGTGTCCTAGTCTAGCATGCCACATTGCATCTTTAGGTAAAACAGGAGACAAACTAAAAGCATAAGATAAATCAGACAAGCATTTGGTGTCTTCAAGCAGATACAAGCCCTCCTTGGTCACACCTTTGCCAAGTAAACTACTGGTCTTAATATCCTGAAAGTAGACATCATTAGGACTAAAAACAGCAAGGCAATTCAGATCACTGGTAGCCTTTTTAACAGATAGCAAATTGGAGGTGAATGTGGGCATGTAAAATGCCTTTGAATCTTTGTTAAACAGTTTCAAGTTCACTATACCTTTAATGGGTACTTTCTCACCATTAGCTATCATCACATTACCTAAGGCAGCTTCTATGTTACTGATTAGACTAGCATCACTAATCATGTGGTGAGAAGCCCCTGAATCTATCACTAGTGGTTTAGGATTCTGACCAGTATTGTGTAATGCATTTAAAGAGGTTCCAAGAACAATACCAGAGTTCTCCTTGAGGGCTTTGATGAGAGCATCAAGGTCTGACCTCTTGATAGTCTCATCTGAGTGGTCCTCAAGGTAGACAAAGCACTTGTCGTGATGGTTTTGGCTTCACCAGCTGCTTTTGAACCAACATGAGGGCGCATGGTTGAGCACATAGATGGTGTGGATGGTTCTGGCGTGTCTGAGGAGAAGTGTGCTCTTGCATCCATGTACTGACTCCTTGGCTCTTTGAACTTAGCAGGTTTGAGGTGAGGGTGAAGGATCCAACACTTGTCCTTCATGTGGCCTTTCTTCATGCAATGATCACACACCCACACCTTCCTATCATCTTGCTTGTAGTATCCCTTGTTAGCAACTGCTACTTCCACCTTATGTGCCATGGTAAGCTCTCCCTTTCCTTGAAACAAACCCGCTGATCCTTGTTCCCTTTGGATTTGAGCACACACTTCACCAGGGATGGTAGCTTCTCAGCTCTGAGTATGTGCTTAATCAAATCGTTGTAGCAAGGGTTAAGGGTCAGGAGCAGTCCAAAGACCTTTTCTTGCTCACACCTTTCATTTAACACCACTGGATCAGTTGTACTCGGTCTGAGCATTTCAAACTCAGCCCACAGTGACCTGAACTTCCCAAAGAACTGATTGAAGTCCATGTCTTGTTGCTTAAGAGAGTTGATGGCACTCTTCACTTCAAAGACTCTGTTAAGGTTGAAGACATTGCCATAAACCTTATACAGAGTGTTGAACAGAGGTTATAACTTGAGAGAGGAAGGCTTATGAAGAGGAAAGGACGAGGTTTAGAGTGATCCGTACATGTCCGTACAGATTCGTACAACTAGGCCGTACAGGTCGTACATGTGGGCGAGCAAGATTACCTTGGAAGATAAGTTACCCGGGTAAGAGTAACTCGACCAAGAGTTACTCTTACTAGTTACCAAACAGATCAAGCTTGACTGAATGGATAAGTCACGCGTTTTACAGGCTGGCTCGAGGCTGGAAGAGCATCTGGTCAAGATGCCAAAGGAATCTCGCATGTGAAGGCACTCCAGCCACAAGTTTGAATTAGGCGCGCCTAGACCGGTTGACTCCACATGCTTGGTGGATAAGCTTATCCTAAACCTTATCATCAATCCGTTGTAAATCTTTACTTCCTCTTCTATATATTTGTAACCTCGGTTCATTAATCAATAACACGAAATATTTTAGTCTCTCTTAGTCTCTTTCTTTAGTCTCTCTCAATGGATCGAAATCTCTCATGTCAAGTCTTCGTCTTTCTAGTCTAAATTGTGTTCTTAGTCTCTCATTCTCACTCTCTACACTCATATTCTCTCAAACTTTCATGGTATCAGAGCCAGGTTCACTTGAATCTGGGTTCTTTTGATCTCTTTTGTTCAAAGTCTCAACCTTTTGTTCCATTAAGCTAAAGTTTCAATCTTTTGGTTTCGAAATGGAGAACATGAAGACTCCTGTCATTTCGATTACTCTCAAAGGTGGAAACTACCTTCTTTGGTCTCGTGTGGTGAAGACAGTCGTGGGAAGTAAGGGCTTTTGGAAACATGTCCTTGAAGACAAGCTCCAAAGCTCATTACTCCGAAAGACGACAAAGAAGTGGTGGTTTGTGATTAACTGAAGTGGATCCAGGAGGATAATCTGGTGATATCCATCCTCCAGAGCTCACTGGATCCATCGATCTTGGAGGCCTACAACTACTGTGAGAAGGCTAAAGATCTATGGGATACACTCCAAAAGGTGTATGGCAACATCTCAAACCTCAAACGAGTGTTTGAGATCAAGAGGGCTATCAACAACTTAGCTCAAGAAGATTTGGAGTTCACTAAACATTTGGGAAAGTTTCAAGCTTTATGGTCAGAGCTTGAGATGCTAAGGCCAAGCACCACGGATCCGGATGAGTTGAATGAGAGACGTGAGTAAGACAAGGTCTTTGGGCTCTTGCTCACTATCAACACTACCTACAATGATCTGAACAAACATATCCTCAGATCTGACAAGCTCCCCACCCTTGAAGAAGTTTGTGCTGAAATCCAGAAGGAACAAGAGTCCTTAGGGGTATTTGAAGGAAAGGGGGAGCTCACTCTTGCCAACCAAGACGAGGTGCCTCAAGCTAACAAGGTCCATAAGTATAAAGATAGGAGGTTTGCTGGGAACTTTGAAGACAGAAGGTTCAATGGGAACTGTGATCATTGCAAGAGGCATGGTCATAAGAAGAGTCAATGCTGGATTCTCCATCCTCACCTCAAGCCGGCCAAGTTCATGAAGGAGAGGGAAGGGAGAGCCAATGTGACCTATGGAACGGGTGATTAATCTGGTGCTGGGACTTCAACCAAGACAAATGAGACAGAAGGTCGTGAAGGTGGTGAAAGCAAGGCCCTGGTGCCCTACACTGCCCATCAGCCACGCCTCAATGAGCATGAGTTCATCCGTCGATCTGAGATGGATGCTCTCATCAAAATGCTCAAGGATAATGGTAACACTCTTGGTAATGTTAAAGGGTATTCTTTTGGTGCATATAGGGTTGCTAGTATGGTTGAACAAACCGATAGTTTCCACACTGATTGTAGGATGATTGGTTATTCTCACACTGCTCATAACATGTCTAAATCATTGATAGTAGATTCTGGTGCATCTCATCATATGATTAGTGATACAAGTCTTATTAAAGATATAGAACCGTCTAATGGACATGTAATGATAGCAAATGGAGATAGAATACCAATAAGAGGTGTAGGCAAGCTGAAATTGTTTAACAAAGAAACTAGAGCCTTTTATATGCCTGAGTTTACTTCAAACTTACTCTCTGTCAAAAAGTGTACCACTTATATGCATTACAATGTTTTATTCAGCCTTAATGATGTGAAGTTTCAGGATATTGAGAGCAGCCAATTGATTGGGCAAGGAGTAACCAAAGGAGATCTTTATATGCTTGAAGAGCTTAGTTTTGTGCCTGATCATAGATGCTCGTTTACTTCTGTTTCTGCTTCTGTTTTAAATAAGAATGCTTTGTGGCATGCTAGACTAGGACACCCTCATGTTATAGCTTTAAACTTAATGGTTCCAGGTGTTATGTTTGAGAATAATGACTGTGAAGCTTGTATTTGTTAACCTGAAGTCATAAACCATCTTCCTAAAGGTTAATGTGCAAAGCTTGGGTAAAACCTATTAGAAGTCTGATCAAGGACTAAAGAGGGTCCAGAAGCTTATACTGAGCAATAAAAAGGTTCAAGAAGGGCTTATGATCAAGATGGAAGTGTTTGGGAAGATTTGGGAGCCATTGGGCGAAAGTGCAAAAATAGGGTCGACCGTACGGACAGTCGTACGGCCTGTACGGCCTTGTACGGACATGGTCGAACCAAAACATTTCCTAGTTCAACTTTTGGGTGAATTTGGGCGATGTGCAAAGTCCAGGTTGAGGTGTACGGACGGGTGGTCCGTACACATTCTGTACGGTCGAGCGATGGAGCAGTTTTGAGTTTTTTCTTCGGTTTGATCACTTTAAACCGAACCAATTCAAATCTATTTTGACTGATTGAAGGTAAGGAGGCAAGGAAACAGCTGTGTCAAAATGGATAAGAGGAATATTCTATAAAGATGCTTATCTAAATGAAGGATTGAACCTGGACTAATCATTGACAAGGTTCATGTGCCTTGCTGGCCTATTCCTGGCCAAGCTTTCCTAGGCGCGCCCAGGCTGTCTCCAGCATGTATAAAGACCATCTGACTTCATCTAAACCGTACATTCCCTCAGGCTTTATCAGCCCTTAGATATAGGTTAATGTTTGCTTCTTGTATTGCCTATCAAGGCCCTATTATCGATTGTAAACATTTCAAGTGAGAGAGTGGGGTTTCCCCTCCTCCTTCCTATTCTTTTCTGGGTTCTAAATCTCTTTTCTGAGCACCTAGAGTAATGTCTAAGGATGCGGTTAAGGTAGCCTAGTTTTACCTAAATGAAATGTGTTTTATCTTAACAGATCATGCATTGTCTTTTAGGAAGTTGCATTGATGTTGACATTGGAGATCAAACTTGATGATTAGTCAAGGTTTGATCCCAATGCTTGTGGCCTAATCTATTCTGGAGTTTGAGTGCTGTACAAGGACATAAGAAGTGTTCAGTGTCTAACCAAACTAAGTAAGAAAAGGCGTTGCCCATTGAGAAGCAATGGAGAGTTTACTTGTGTGTAGAGATGGTGGCGTTAAGACACTGCTCTGGAAGCAGTGTGCTACTAGTCCAAGAGGCACACAAGTAGGAGTGGTCATCACTTAAGTCCATGGAAGACTGGTGACCAAAGGCACTGATGATTCGTATGGGGGTTAAGCATCAAATCCAAAAGAGGATGGAGGTGCTCCTTGTTTAGACGAGTCATGAGACTGCTGGTTGAGCATTAATGACTAAGGAAGGGTGCAGTAGGAGTTAATCATCAAGTCCAAAGAGGATGGAGGTGTTGTTACCTAACTGGGTCATGAAGCTACCTACTAAGGAGTAATGACCAGAGAAGAGTTGGGTTAAACCCAACAAGAAACATTGGAATGTGTCCATTGAGGTTTAGGGAATCAGCCCGGATTCCTTAACTGTAAGCAACCCACTTATCCCTTAATAAGAGTTTATACTTTGTTATGCATTGAGTAGTGTTTGTCCCAGGATCTCCTGGCTTGTTTATTGCAGTGTTTTGTGTTGATTGTCTATCTTCCTAAACATCAGAAAGGTTCTTTAGTACTGTCTTGTGCATTGTCATATCTCCAAATTGCCATGATTGTGTTGTAGAACTGAGTAGAATGTCTCGGATACTTGCATCATGAGAACTGTTAGACTGTTTTACATGCATAAGCATCTCGGTAGTGATTCAATCCGGTTCAGTGCTGCTTGGATGTTAATGACATAGTTAATCAATCAGAGATATCAGTAGGATTTAGAAGTGGATCTAAACTACTTGAATTTATGGTCTTGATAACACCATTTCTCATTAATATGCCTAGTTGTTTCTTGCATTCTGCTTAGGTTGTTTAGGATATCATATAGTTGCTATTTCATTCGGATTGAATCTATTACATTCACATGATTGCTGTCCAAGTCTGTTGCATTCATAGCATCTATCACCTTGATTGCGTTATAGTATTGAGTAGCTTGTCCCAGCTATTTTTCATAGTGCTCTTGAGGATCTTTGGTGCAGTTGCATAATCATATAGATTCCTTTCATTCCCGAGTCCTGTTATCTTGCTCTGTTTTGTCTATAGCTTATCCATCATGGTTGTCTTGAAGCATTTAGAAGTTTATCTAAGCTCTTGCATCATGTTTTTGATAATCTGTTTTTGCATAAGCATGTCTCATTCTGTCTAAGTTCAATCCGGATGCATACTGGTTCTAATGCCTTTGTTTAAATCCATCAATGTTTGTCTTGCATCATTTAGAACTTGTCTAGGTTGCTTGCATCATTGGTTTTGATTGTAACTGGTGTGCATTGCCCCTTGTAGCTCTCGGATTGATCCCATGGCATTCACATAGTATTGTTGAGTTGTTGCATATATCTTTTGCTGCATGAAACTAAAGCCTAAAGTGTCAGTGTATTTTTTGAAAGCATACATTGCACTTTAGTGATTGAAAAAAGCTTGATCTTGTTCTTGTGATTAGCTTGATTCGAGATCATAGCTTGTTGAGGCATTGGTGATCAAACCGGATGTGTGATCTTGGTTTGGTCCCAATGGGATGATCTAATCTTGCATTGAGTTGTGGTGATGTTAGGTACACAAGGAGTGGTACAGTGACAAACCAAAGTGACAAGATAATGGTCTAATGCCATTGCATACCAACACTGGACGAGTCAGTCCACAAACTACAGGAAGTGTAGTGTGCTTGAGTATGCAATGAGAAGTTGATACCATTGTATGATATCACTTGGACGTGTCAGTCCCAAAGTCTACAAGAAGTGTAGAGTGGGATATCGTACAATGAGAGACTACCTTGTGAGGGCTCTTAAGGTGATTCAATCACCATTTGCTCCTGGTATAAGGAAGAGAGCTAAAACTAACAAGGTTTAGGACATCAAGTCCTGTAAAGACTGATGGTTCCTTAAGACCATGGACCTGTATACACTCATCTCACAAGCTTAGCTCCTCCCATAGTCTCGGAGTTAAGCTGTGCAAGAACTGTATACATGATCCATGGTCCAGTATCAAGCCGTGCAAGGACTTCAACAAAGGATCAACCAACCGGGTCTAGGGAGTGGCATGTCTATGCAAAGAGACTGTTCAGAGCAGTCTAGGTTGTGTGTCCATGAAAGCTCAGTTTCAATGCGGCCTCTGTGGTGAGGTGATTGAAAACTGAAGCTGAAGGTTCCACACAACCTCCCATCAAGTTGGTGTTGCCATGAAGAAGTTGTAACCGGCCAAGTGTGAGGGATTCAAGTGACAAAGCAGTCACTCCTCATCCAAACAAAAGGGAAGTAACTTGAACTTAATCTATTACAAGTCATTCATCATTTCTTCTTGAATCTCGAAATGGTTCTTAAGATGCTTGAATACATTATTTCTGAGTGTTATGGTTAAATGGAATAAGTTATAGTGCTTGAGCCTTCTTGAAACCATCACTGATATCTTGCTCCATTTAGAAGATTGTCTAAGTTGCTAGAATCTTTGGTTTTGTTTAAACTTTGTGCCTTGCCTAAGTTTCTTATTCTTGCGGATGTCTTTAATAAGTACTGATACACTTTTTGGGATAATGTATCAGGTACCATAACAGTGCTTGAGCCTCACAGAAGATGATCATGGTCGTTTCCTAACTTCTCTAAGGTGGCCTTCAAGTCAGTTGAGAGGGGGAGACCCAAACCGGGTCTATGAAGGGGTCAAGCCAAGTTCTATGAGTGTGCAAGCCTTGTGTTGTTGGCTGCACAAGTTTAGGCCACGATCCAGAGTCCTTGGTGTTTAACCACATTGGTTCTAAGACACAAAGGCTCAATGGCCAATCCCTAGGCCTTGAAGGAACTTACTCTTTTTCCTTGCCAAGGTTTTATCCCTAAGGAGGGTTTTCTTTGGTAAGGTTTTAATGAGGAGGGAATTCAGGGTTCCAAGCTTGACTCAGGATCTATAGAGTCAAGCTTGAGGGGGGAGTGTTAACCTGAAGTGATAAACCATCTCACTAAAGATTAATGTGCAAAGCTTGGGAAAACCTATTAGAAGTCTAATCAAGGACTAAATAGGGTCCAAAAGCTTATACTGAGCAATAACAAGGTTCAAGAAGGGCTTATGATCAAGAAGGAAGTGTTTGGGAAGATTTGGGAGCCATTGGGCGAAAGGGCAAAATTAGGGTCGACCGTACGGACAGTCGTACGGCATGTACGTCCTTGTATGGACTGTACGGACATAGTCGACCCAAAACACTTCCTAGGTCAACTTTTGGGTGAATTTGGGCGATGTGCAAAATCCGGGTTGAGGTGTACGGACGGGTGGTCCGTACACAATCCGTACGTCGAGCGATGGAGCAGTTTCGGGTTTGTCTTAGGTTTGATCACTTTAAACCAAACCAATTCAAATCTCTTGTGACTGATTGAAGTTAAGGAGGCAAGGAAACAGCTGTGTCGAAATAGATAAGAGGAATATGCTATAAAGATGCTTATCCAAAAGAAGGATTGAACCTGGACTTATCATTGGCAAGGTTCATGTGCCTTGCTGGCCTATTCCTGGCCAAGCTTTCCTAGGCGCACCCAGGCTGTCTCCAGCCTGTATAAAGACCATCTGACTTCATCTAAATCGTCCATTCCCTCAGGATTTATCAGCCCTTAGATATAAGTTAATGTTTGCTTCTTGTATTGCCTATAAAGGCCCCATTATTGATTGTAAGCATTTCAAGTGAGAGAGTGGGGTTTCCCCTCCTCCTTCCTATTTTTTTCTGGGTTCTAAATCTCTATTCTTAAGTCTCTTAGTCTCTGTTCTTACAAATCTCACGAATCTCTTCAAGTCTCCCCATTCTCTTAGTCTCATCCTAATCTTCTCCATCAAGTCTCTCTCTCTTTCACTCTCTTTGAATCAAGACCAATCTAAACTTGTTAAGGTTGGATGTCCTCACACAACCCATGGCCTGAACTCTGATAAACTTTCAGTATTTTAGGCAAGCATTGTAAGACTGTGGTTCATAAATCATCAACCATCTATGAGCATTGTTTTGATTTGATGCACTCTGATGTTTGGACTGCACCATGCTTATCTAGAGAGAATCACAAATATTTTGTAACATTCATAGATGAGAAGTCTAAATACACCTGGATAACCTTGATTCCATCTAAGGATTGGGTGCTTGATGCATTTAGAAATTTTCAAAACTATGTGACTAACCAGTCTAATGCCAAGTTAAAAATTTTAGATCAGATAATGGAGGGGAATACACTAGCCAAGCATTCAAGCAACACCTATCTCAACATGGAATCCTTCATTAGACAAGCTGTCCTTACACACCTCAACAAATTGGAGTGGCCGAGAGAAAGAACAGACACCTCATGGAGGTTGCAAGGTCAATGATGTTCCAGGCCAATGTCCCGAAGAGGTTCTGGAGTGATGCAGTGTCTACGGCATGTTACTTGATCAACAAGACACTAACCCGAATCCTTGAAGACAAGTCACCATTTGAGGTCTTAAACAGGTATATACCAACCTTGGATCACCTTCGAGTCTTTGGTTGTCTATGCTTTGTGTTAAGACCAAGAGAGTTGAGGAACAAGTTGGATGCAAAGAGTACCAAGGGGATGTTCATAGGGTATTCACCAACCCAAAAGGGGTACAAGTGCTATGATCCGGTTACAAGGAGGGTGCTGGTGTCAAGGGAAGTGAAGTTTGTTGAAGAAAGAGGGTATTATGAAGAGAAGAACCAAGCAGAATTGAAAGATCTTGCTTCAGATAAGGAGGCCAACTTGAGGATAATCCTGGAGAGTCTTGGGATTAATCTCTCTCAAGAACCAAAGAATGGAGGAGGACAATCTCAAGGTCCCCCCAATACAAATGAAGAAGATCAGACTACCCACTTCGACCATGATGGGGGAAATGAACCTGAAGAAAATGCTCAAGAAGAAGAAGGAGAACAATCAGGTTCTCATGATCAAAGTGTGGAGCAACAAGAGCAAGAAGAAGGACAAGGGTCAGTGAATGAGGAAGAGGGACATGATCTAGAGCCGACAGTAGAACAACAAGAGCAACAACTGAGGAGAAGTAGGTTCAGAAACCCTCCAGCCAATTGGGTTAACACCAGAGTGTACTACAATGCTCAAGCAGTGGAACATCCATCTCGAGTTTCATGCTCTCTTGATCACTATCCTGAAGATCATTGTGTGCTGATGGTTAACCTGGATCAAAGTTACATCCCAAAGTCTTATGATGAAGCTATGAAGGATAAGGAATAAAAGGAGTCGGTTGGTGCTGAAGCCAATGCCATGATCAAGAATGATACTTGGTATGAGAGTGAACTTCCAAGAGGGAAGAAGGCTGTGTCAAGTAGGTGGATCTTTACCATCAAGTATCTTGCAAACAGGAAGATAGATAGGAAGAAAACCAGACTTGTTGCAAGGGGATTCACTCAAACATATGGTGAAGCCTACTTAGACACATTTCCTCCGGTTGCAAAGCTTCATACCATCAGAATAATGTTGTCAGTTGTTGTTAATCTAAGATGGGGGCTATGGCAGATGGATGTGAAGAATGCTTTTCTTCAAGGAGAACTTGAAGATGAGGTGTATGTGTACCTACCACCAGGTCTTGAACACTTGGTAAAGAAAGGAAATGTCATGAGGCTGAAGAAGGCAATATATGGTCTTAAGCAATCACCAAGAGCATGGTACAACAAACTGAGTACAACCTTGAATGGAAGAGGCTTCAAGAGATCCGAGCTCGACCACACCCTCTTCACCCTCATATCTCTCTCAGGTATCATTGTCCTTCTAGTATATGTTGATGATATCATCATTACTGGATGTGACAAGGAAGGTATACAAGCTACCAAAGAATACTTAAAATCTGTGTTTGAAATCAAAGACTTGGGAGAGATGAAAACTTTCTTGGAATAAAATTGTGTAGATCCAAGGAAGGTGTATTTCTATCCCAAAGAAAGTATACACTAGATCTTTTGAAAGATGAAGGTATACAAGGAGGGAAGACAGTCAAGACACCCTTGGAGGAAGGATATAAAGTCCCGCGAGAGGGGGAGATAGAAGACAGTCCACTCTTTTCAAGATGCCAAGCTCTACAAAAAGTTTGTTGGTAAGTTGATCTATTTGACAATTACAAGATCTGATATATGCTTTGCTGTGAACCAGGTGAGTCAACATATGCAAGAGTCTAAGGAGCATCATTGGAACATGGTGAAATGGATACTCTTGTACCTGAATGGATCATCAGAGCAAGGAGTTTGGATGGTTTGCAATGAGAGCACTGAAGTGGTTGGATACTTTGATGCGGATTGGGCTGGAGATAGGATGGACAAGAAGTCTACCACTGGCTATTGCACATTCATTGGGGGAAACCTGGTTACTTGGAAGAGTAAGAAGCAAAAGGTGGTGTCATGTTCCAGTGCTGAAGCTGAGTATAGAGCCATGCTGAAGCTCACAAAAGAGTTGGTTTGGATAAAGGGTATACTGAAGCACTTGGGGATTGAACAAGCCACACCTATGACCATGCATTGTGACAATCAAGCAGCTATACACATTGCCTCCAACTCAGTGTTCCACGAGAAGACAAAGCATATTGAAGTTGATTGCCATAAGGTGAGACAAATGATAGTATCCGGAGACATCTTGACATGCTACACCCGGAGTGAAGATCAGATAGCTGATGTGTTTACCAAAGCAGCTAGGCAGAAGACCATTGAGTCCATTCACACTCGACTTGGACTCATGGATCTTACCAGAAAGAACTGATCACCTCGCCATGGGGTCTTTAATCTTTTCCTTGTTGAGGTTTTATCCCTAAGGAGGGTTTTCTTTGGCAAGGTTTTTAATGAGGAAGATCTCATGGCATTCCAAGCTTGACTTGTTCCACATGGTCAAACATGAGGGGAGTGTTGAACAGAGGTTATAACTTGAGAGAGGAAGGCTTATGAAGAGGAAAGGAAGAGGTTTAGAGTGATCCGTACATGTCCGTACAGATTCGTACAACTAGGCCGTACAGGTCGTACATGTGGGCGAGCAAGATTACCTTGGAAGATAAGTTACCCGGGTAAGAGTAACTCGACCAAGAGTTACTCTTACTAGTTACCAAACAGATCAAGCTTGACTGAATGGATAAGTCACGCGTTTTACAGGCTGGCTCGAGGCTGGAAGAGCATCTGGTCAAGATGCCAAAGGAATCTCGCATGTGAAGCACTCCAGCCACAAGTTTGAATTAGGCGCGCCTAGACCGGTTTACTCCACATGCTTGGTGGATAAGCTTATCCTAAACCTTATCATCTATCCATTGTAAAGCTTTACATCCTCTCCTATATATTTGTAACCTCGGTTCACTAATCAGTAACACAAAATCTTTTAGTCTCTCTTAGTCTCTTTCTTTAGTCTCTCTCAATGGATCGAAATCTCTCATGTCAAGTCTTCTTCTTTCCAGTCTAAATCGTGTTCTTAGTCTCTCATTCTCACTCTCTACACTCAGATTCTCTCAAACTTTCACAGAGTATCCCACAGTTCCTTAGAGGTTTCACAGTAGGAATATGCCTCTAGGATACTTGGGTAAGAGAGTTTTGGATGGCTGACAGCACCAGCAAGTCTTCTTGAACCCATTTGGTTTCATCAAAAGCTACAAACTCTTGGCCATCTTCACCTTGTGTTACCAGCTTTGGGGCTTGACCCTCTGTCACATGACTCCATAAGCAAAGACCTCCAAGAGCAGTCTTCACAAGTCTTGACCAGAGAAGTTAGTTTAACCCTTTCAAGGTTACTGGAACCACAACAGCCTTGTTTTGCTCCATCTTGGATGCTATGGACCGTTGGGTAATAGAGTGTTTCTGAAAAGTTTGCGAGTTTGTTAAACTGGAAATGAAAGAACCTCAAGAACAACTTGTATCCTCCAGGAATCTGAATGATATACCCAGAGAAACAAGAATAAGGAGGAGAACTAGACCAAAAATAGAGGAAAAACAGAGGAAAAACAGAGGAAAACAGAGGAAAAACAGAAGACCCTTGCTATTATTCACTAGATAATAGTTTAGGTTTTGCTGGAAACTTGAGGGAAGATGAAGAAGAGTGTATTGGGGAAGAAGAATATATTAAAGTGTATCAAGAAAAGGAGATATGAAGGCCAAACAAAGGAAGTCAAGGCCAAGCATCTCCACACCAAACTGAAGAAGAAGAAGCTATCCAAGCCATGTGGAAGCCTCAATGAAGATAACACACGGCCAAGACAAAGATTGTGCAAAGATAAGGCATGTGTACTTAAGAAAAAGAGGCTGTAGAGTCATGAAGTATGTTGCAAGTATTCAAGACTTGTGTAACAAGGAAAGGAGCCAACAAATGAAACAAGAAGCTGGTTCATGATCCCAAGTATAGATAAAGAAAAATAAATAAGAGAAGAAGGAGAAGCAATCTAGTTGAAAATACAATCTAGATAGACAAAACTTATCTTGCAAGAAAATGTGAAGACTGTGACCTAACCTGACTTACAAGGCAAGGAAATGAGTTGGAGCTTACTTTGTGACCCTTGCCAAGCTCCACAAACCTTACTCTACACGTGCATAAGTAAAGGAAAAGATTTGGTTTGAATTGAAGCAAGGAAGTTCACATGTGGTGGATTGGATATTGAAGAGAGCTGTCACTTTCACTCCATGGACACCATGCCCAGACCTGTCACATTCTCTCCAACTCTGAACGTGCCATCTTTGGCCTCTACAAAAGAAGGACTTAGTTTAGATTAAAGAAAGAGATCACATGTGCTCAAGAGAGTGTAGCCGACATGTCACTATCATCAACGAGAGACTGCACCTCCATCTCTCTTCATGTCCATTTCTACTCATCTAGACGAGCCACTCCTTGGCTGTATCCTCCTTGGCAGCTTCCTCTTGAGTTGTTTATTAGTTTCCTAGATATGCATTGTTTATTCCCTTGTTGTCTTGTAGTCTTGCTATGTCTAAAGCAATTTCTCTATAAATAGAGAGGCTCCCCATTGTAATTTGTACAAAAGAAATAAGAGACAAGCTTTATTAAATTCGTGTATCTCCATCTCTTTACTAAGTGTTCTTCATTGTTCTTCACAATGTAGGGAGTTAGTGATACACGATTTGGGTCTGCCTTAATGGCAGATCATTGTTTGTCCATTCCACTCTAAATCACTCTATACTCTTCCTTTAATCTGTTTCTATAGTTATTCTCTCTTCTCGCAGCCACTTTATCTCTCTAGATTCAGATGGTTGTGTTGATTGTTTGCTGAGAGGATTCAATCACAAGTTGATTGTCTCTTCCATTCTTGAAGAGTGAGTTTATGTTCTTAGCTTTTCCAACATAATAGAGGTTTAGGAACTTGAGTAGATCTGATACCATGTAAGTTTAAGAGAGTTTAAGAGAGAATGAGCTGAAGAACAGCTAGAACATGAAGAACACTTGATGAAAGAGAGAGGAGGAAAGTATTTTCGTGAGAGAAGAGAGAGAGAGAGTAAACAAGTAAAGAGGAGGTTTATTTCTCCTTAATTAATTCATTCTGCCTACAACATTGTTTTATAGGGAACCAGAGAGAGAGGACAGTGACATTTAGAAACAAACAAAAGAGAAACAATAAACTAATGCAACTGGTCCTGGTCCTCTCTGGTCGAGATCTCTGATGCTGAGAGTGACCTCTCCAAACAGTCCACTCTTGCCTGATTTGAATCATGTGAATTCTCCTATTTTGAATTCAAACTTGGTCCAGGGAGCACTCCTCCCACGTGACTAAGGTTGGCAAGTGAGTGAGACTTGCCTTGTCTTCCAAGTCAAGCTAGGTATTCTCTTGGATGACTTTAGTTCCAAGTCTTGTATGGAATGCCTTGTTCCTCAAGTCTACGAGTTCCTTCTCCACTTTGTCCATTCTGATCAGTGTCTCTCATTCTCTTCTGGTTCTTCATCTCATTAGAATCGACATCTTATGGAAGTTGCCAGAAGCATGATGTTCCACACAAACGTTCCAAAGAGGTTTTGGGGGGCGGATGCTGTGGTGTCAGCATGCTATCTGATCAACAGAATACCCACAAGGAATTTCCATGATATCTCTCCTTATGAGGTATTGAATAAAACTAGACCATCTATTGATCACTTGCGTGTGTTTGGGTGTATGTGCTTTGTCTTGATTCCAGGAGAACAGAGAAATAAACTTGAAGCCAAAAGTGTCAAGGCAATGTTTATTGGTTATTCAGCTAACCAAAAGGGATACAAGTGCTATGTACCAGAAACCAGGAGAGTTATGGTCTCAAGGGATGTGAAATTCGTGGAGTCTAAAGGTTATTATGATGAGAAGAGCTGGGATAATTTGAAGGATTTCTCACATGCACCTTCAGGCAGAGCAAACAACCTGAGCATTATCCTAGAAATTCCTGGTGTTAGCCAACCTAAGACAAGGGAGGACACAAGAGAAGGGCCTTCTCAAACAGCTGGAACAGTTGAAAATGAAACCCATCTTGATCATGAGGGGGGATACCAACCAGAACCAGAGGAGGCAATACATCATGAAGGTTCTGAAATTCATGATCAACATGGTTCAGAAGAAACCCAGGAGCAGCCTCAACCACTGACCCATGAGGATGAAGAAGCTGAAGAAGATCAGGTACATCCATTAAGGAGAATCACAAGAATCAGTCAACCCCCATCTAACTGGACGAACACAAGGGTGTACTACAATGCAAACGCAATAGCTCATCCCATACAGGCCACATGCTCTCTAGCTCAATATCCAGAAGAGCATCGAGTCCTCATGAGCAACTTGGATCAAGAATACATACCAAGATCTTATGAAGAAGCAATGGATGATAAGGAATGGAAGGAATCAGTGGGTCATCAAACTCAGGCAATGATAGACAATGATACTTGGTATGAGGCTGAACTCCCAAAAGGGAAGAGCCTGGTATCATAAACTCAGTACCACCCTGAATGGAAAAGGGTTTAGACGATCAGACGCAGATCATACTCTATTCACTCTCACCAGCCAACAAGGTATAGTAGTTATCCTTTTGTATGTTGATGATATCATCATCACAGGGAGTGACAAAGAAGGTATACAAACCACAAAAGCTTACTTAAAATCTGTATTTGAGATGAAGGATTAAGGTGAACTAAAGTACTTCCTTGGAATTGAAATATGCTGCTCTAATGAGGGGCTCTTCTTGTCCAAAAGGAAGTACACTTTTGACCTTTTGAATGGAGCAGGTATGCTTGGAGAGAAACCAGCTAAGACTCCTCTAGAAGCTGGCTATAAGATTTTACGTGAGGGGGAGTATGAAGACACAACATTTGATGATCCAAAGCAATAAAGAAGACTAGTGAGTAAGTTAATCTATTTAACCATTACTAGACCTGGTATTTGTTTTTCTGTGAACCAGTTGAGCCAGCATATGCAAGTGCCAAAGGTTCATCACTGGAAAATGGTGGAAAGGATACTCAGATACCTTAGTGGAGCTCTTGGACAAGAAATATGGATAGGCTGTGATGGACCCCTTAGGACGAGATCCTTTGTCCCTGATTCTTTTGAAGGTTGATCTCATGGTTTAGATGATGGATGATGATGGATCTGATGGATAGAAGTCGAAATGGTTGATGAACTTTAGTGAGGATCTGTGGATTGATCAACACTTGTGTAGATGTGTCCTTGATCAAGAGAATGAACTTTGTTTGTGATCAAAGACAGGTTTTGCTTGCAGAGAATGAACTCCTAGCAATCAGTGTTCATGGATGAACAAGGGATTCACAGATTTAGAGAGAATTTTGATAAAAAGGTGAATGAATATTATTATGGTCGTGCATCTCCTTATATAAGACTTACAAGTTGTGGAAATGAAAAGACAAAGTGTAGAATATAAGAAATTTAGAGACTAGGAATGTAGACTTGATTTTGGACCAGAATAAGGTTTTTTGTTGAATGACTCTTGGCATGCCCACGACCTAGAATTCTTGCCGACTCTCTCTTGGTATTCTTTGTGAGAATGGGCTTGAAATGGACTGAACAAAGGCTGGTCGAATTTGGCATGAAACAGGCTCACAGTGAATTTGTTATGACTTTCTTCTTGGGCTGAAATTACTTCTCCTTGGGCCTTTTGATCCAAAACGTGGCCATAAGCTTTCTTGGACATCTTGTAATAAGATCCTAGGATGATGCTCTGGAACAGATGGGATAATCCTTTGCAGAAACGAATCAAAAGACTCAAGTTTCTCAAAGGCAGTGGATCGAATGGTGACACAAGAGATATGGCTCGTCTCCTGATACTCCTAGACTCCTTATTTGGATATGACACACCAAACAACTCGTCCTTAGGTTACTGGATACTACTCACCAGCCAAGCTTCTCGCCAAAGAAAAGAGAAGAGAGAAAACTAGGTTTTGATAAACGACTGCATGATTTCAGAAAGAGAGTAACAACGGTTTAAATAGAGAAACCAAGGAACATGCTCCTTAGGTTTCGAAAATAACATGACATAAAAACTATAGAATGAAAAAAAAACATAAGATTAATAGATAGAGTCTTCTTTTAGGCTTGGACCGAGATTAGCACCTAGGAGATGTGTAAAGCAGCTTGTGGTCTCGTTAAAAACCTTCCTCCGTAAAACCTCTTTGGGACAAAACCGAGAGCAAGGAAAAGAGCACACACAAGTACTTTGCCTAAGTAATAATTCAGCTAGATGAGGAGATAGCTTGAAAGGTGATCAAGGTATCTCGGATCATCAAGATTTGTCCAAGACCTTATTCTTGTTTCCATACGAGTCTAAGTAATCCTCCAATGGCTCCATTTAGTTTCTAGGTTCTAGAACGAGTTATGGGACCTTCTGGAATGTCTAAGGTGTTGGAATGAAGAATAAACAAATCTGGAGTTGATGAAAGACCAAGCAAATCAGGAGCAAGCAAATCAAGCATCTGGAACAAGCAGATTTGAATCTGTCCGTACAGTCTTGCTCCACAAGCAACTCATCTTGCCCTAACTTACCTTGCAAGGTAAGAAAGGATGGGAAGACTTAATATGGACGTTGGGAGCCTACAGAAGTAAAGGGAATCAAGTTTGAATGGAATTACTCAGTTCTGGTTTGATTTAGACAAGAAGAAGTCGCATGTGTTGCTTAGGAGAAGCTGCTGGATCTGTCACAATCAACCCAAGGAGACTGTGCCTCTCCCTCCTGTCACTCTCACTCCTTCTGGTCGTGCTTCCTTGGCTGTTTGCTCTTTGTCCTCATCAGAAACCATGGTATATTACTTGTATAGTAAGCCCTCATATATTGTTAGTTTAATGTCTAGGCAAGTTGTTGTCTTTGGCTATATAAAGCCCTCCATGTAACCTGATGTAAACTAAGGAGAGTTGATCCTCCTCCTTCACTTATTCTCTGGTTCACAATCTCTCATACACTCTCATATTCTCTCTAAGTCTCATACACTCTCTCATACTCAGAAACTGTCCTAAACTCTCTATAATCTCTTATACTCTCTGAAGTGAGAGTTAAGTCTCTCCATCACCAAATATCCCATTCTATGGTTTCTATACTCTCTCAGGTCTCTTACTCTCTGCTCACATGAGCTCACACGAGCTCACACTCAACCACACTCTCAAACACCCTCATTCTCTGTCTTTCATACAATCTGTCTAGCAGACTTATTTTCTTTGTCTCTCAACCATTCTTGTTACTCTCTCCACCAATATTACTCTCCATCATACTCTTACCATTTTATCTTTATTCTCACATGGTATCAGAGCATCAAAGCTCCTGAAAACCTATTCTCACTTCCGCAAAATCTCTGTCAAAATTTTTCTTTAAAAACTGCCTTGGATACATCTCTTTATCCACTCAAAAGGTCTTCGAAGAGAGAAGAACCTCACCAGAACTCAAGATAAGGGAGTATACCAGTCTTTGAAACTCAAGGAAGCTCCAGAAAAGTCAAGAAAGCTTCATCCAAGATCAGTCTGACCCAGTTCTTGCAAAACTAGTAGCAACACTCTTTTGTCTACTGGTCCAAAACTCTCCAAGATGAAGACTGAAACTGAAATGGCGATTCCAGAGAATTCAAGGGGTCCAAAAAAGAAACCAAACCACCTCCTCTTGTCCAAAATGCTGGAGAAAACCCATAGAGAAAATTAATTTTGGAGCAAGGTCAATGAAGAAGCATCAAAGCTATGTTGTTCAAACTATTCTCTGGCCAATAAAGCTGAAGCCTATTATGTGATCCCCAAGGCCCACGACTAGCAAGAGGATAGGAGGGGTTTGAATTGTTTCCCTGCCAAGAAGGAGGGAATCAAAGAGAAGAGGTGTTGGACAGTCAATCCACACCTCAAACAACTTATCTGTCATTAAGCCCCCATGGGGTGGAGGTTCAAGAAACCAGCTCTGGTTCTTGATAAGCTGTGCCTCCTTAAATAAAGAGCAAGTTGCCCATTTGTTCAGAGCCTACAGAAGTACATTCCTGAACATGGAGAGATTGCCCACTACCCAACAACACTTTGGACACTGATTGTGTTCATTAACTCCCAAGATGGTAGAGAGGAAGATTGGTACTGTGGAGAGATTTCTCAAGAGGTCTTACCTGAAGCCAAGAGGGTCAACAGGAGGTTCCTCAAGATAGAAAGGCAACAATTCAAGCCAAGAGGGCTGTGGTCTCAAGGTGTTGGCTGTCAGGAGCTCTCAACTTCAAGCTTGGCATGTACTCTCATTTTCTGGTCAAGCTTGACGAGGGGTGTTAATGAGAAGCCAATGACCCATGGTTGAAGCTGAAGCAAAGGAAAAAGTGGAGTTGACCAGGGATATACTTGGCTGAGCAAAGAGAAGGTAGTTCACCGAAAAGATGGCAGCTAACTCTTTGCAAAGTCCCCCTATCAAGTCAGTTCTACAACTCACGTTGCAAGGCCATTCTGAAGAAGGATGATAATGAGGAATGTCTGCCCTCCTGGTTTGCACTTTAATTCCTCACATCATCCTTCTCCAGAATGGCCTTGCAACGTGACGTGTAGAACTGACTTGATAGGGGGACTTTGCAAAGAGTTAGCTGCCGTCTTTTCAGTACTTGTAGATGAAGGACTTGACATGTAACTGCCAGACTAATGATGAGCATTCTCCACCTCATCTTCTTGCCAAGTAGTATCTGATGGCTATCTGTTCTAACTCCAAGTTGTTGCTGTCCTTGCTGATGTTTCTTTGATCTGGCTGATGAGAAATCTTGCAAGGGTGAATTCCACCACTTGCATACTCTCACTTCTGATCTGAAGTGAGGAAATAGAAGATTTGGACCTTCAGGAATGCTCATCATTAGATGTGAGTTTGTTTCATGTCAATTCCTTCATCTACAAGTCTTCATCCCTAGGCTGAAGTAGTTGCACCCCTCCACTTGTTTACTTTGCTTCATCTTCAACAATGGTTTTTAGGAGCTTTGATGCTCTGATACCATGTGAAAATAGAGAGAATATGGTGAGAATGAAAGTGTGTGAGAGTCTGGTTCAGAGAAAACAAGAGAATGGATGAGAGACAATAGTATGAGGCAAAATTGCCTTGTATGACAGAATGAAAGATTATGGAGAGTTTAAGAGAGTTTCTGAGTATGAGAGTGTGTGAGAATAGAGATAAAATGGTGGAGAGTGAGCTTCTGGTTTTGTTTGGACCAGAAACAATGAGAGAATCAAAGAGAGTAAGCTGGTGGCTGAGAGAGTATAATGAGAGAATGCTTGAGAATAAGAGAGACTAATGGGATTTAGAGTGTTTAAGAGTATGAATGAGACTGAGATCGTGGGTAACAAGATACCAGAGAGTATGGAGAATAAAGTAACCAGAATGGTTGAAGAAGAAGGAGGGGAAACCCCCTTTTAACTTAGTTTACAATCTGATACATCAATGACTTAAATAGACAAATACACTCATTAAACTAATACAATCAAGGTCTTACTAAACAAATATTATTGTTGGGTTTCTGATGAGGATACAGAGGATAGATAAAAGTGCGGCACGGCCAGAGGGAGTGAGAGTGACAGGAGGGATAGCCACAGTCGCTTTGGGTTGATAGTGACAGATCCAGCAGCTTCTCCTAAGCAACACATGTGACTTCTTTTGTCTAAATCTAACCAGATTCGACCACTTACCTCCTAACTCGGTTTCCTTAACTTCTGAACTTGCCAAGGACCATATTTAGCTGACCTAAATCCATTCATGTCTTGCCAGGCACTCCTGGTCGAGGATTAGAACAGTTGTACAAGATAAACCGAAATTAACTCCTCTTGATGCAATTGTCTTAGATCATGAACTAACTCCTTTCTTCTGGGTTTTAATTCTTCATTCCAACATGGTATCAGAGCATAAAATCTCTTGAGATTCATTTCACTTCCGCAAAATCATCTCTGAAAAATGTCTCTTCAAATCTGTCTTAGGGAAACTCTTTATCCACTGGTCCAAAGGTGTTCCAAGAGGGAAAACCTCACCAGAACTTAATATAGGGGAGTATATCAGTCTGTGCAACACAAGGAAGCTCCAGAAAAGTCAAGAAAAAGTCATCCAAGATCAGTTTTTGATTCAGTTCTTGCAAAACCAGTAGGAACACTCTTTTATCTACTGGTCCAAAAATCTCTAAGATGGACACTGAAAATGAAATGGATAATCCAGAGACTTCAAGGGGTCTATATAAGAAACCAAACCACCTTCTAGTGTCCAAAATTCTGAAGAAAACACTTGGAGAAAATCATTTTTAAAGCAATGTCACTGAAGAAGCATCAAAGCTAGGCTGTTCAAACTATTCTCTTGCCAACAAAGCTAATGCTTATTCTGTGATCCCAAAAACCCACGACCAGAAAGAGGATAGGAGGGGTTTGAAGTGTGTCCCAGCCAAGAAGAAGGGAATCAAGAAGAGGAGGTATTGGACAGTCAATCCACACCTTAAACAACTTCAGTCTCACTAAGCCCCCATGGGCTGGAGGATCAAGAAACCAGCTCAAGTTCTTGATAAGCTGTGACTCCTTACAATAAAGAGAAAGAAGCCTATGTGTTCAGAGCCTACAGAAGATGTACATTCCTATCCATGGAGAGATTGCCCACTGCCCAACAACACTTTGGACACTGATTGTGTTCATTAACTCCCAAGATGGTAGAGATGAAGATTGGGGCTGTGGAGATGTTTCTCAAGAGGTCTTACCTGAAGCCAAGAGGGTGAAAAAGGAGGTTTCCTCAAGAGAAAATGCCATCACTAAGCCAGGAGGGCCGGTGGTCCCAAGGTATGGGCTGTCATTGGCTCTCACCTTCAAGCTTGACCATATACTCTCATTCTCAGGTCAAGCTTGAGGAGGGGTGTTAAATGAGAAGCCTGTGCCATATTGTTCAAGCTGAAGCAAAGGAAACGAGTGGAGTTGAACAGGGATACTCTTGGCTGAGCAAAGAGAAGGTAGTTCACTGAAAAGATGGCAGCTGAGTCTTTGCAAAGTCCCCTTATCAAGTCAGTTCTACAAGTCACTTTGCAAGGCCATTCTGAAGAAGGATGAAGTGAGGGATTCAAGTGCAAGCCAGGAGGGCAGACACTCCTCAGTATCATCCCAAATATATGTTGGCTTGATCTCAACCCAAGAATAAGGAAAGAATCCAGAAGCAAGGGGGAGACAAGCTGTGAAATAAGAATAAGGTTCAAGAGGAACCACTTGAAGTGTGAACCAAGGAAAGGGTGTGCCTTACTTGCCAATAAAGATGTCCAAAAGAAGACTGAATTGCTTGTACTCTTTTTTTTTCTATAACTAGGTTTTTAATTGATGAGGACCTCAAGTCAGTAGCTGTACCACCAACTGATGAGATCAACCATACATGCTACATTGGAGCCAACAGCGACATAGGTGCATTCAAAGAAGGATATCTTTGCAACCATGAAGAGTTTGACCGTGAAACCACTTGCTATAGATTCTCAACTCAACCAGAGCACTCGGCTAATTGGTTTCATACCAAAAGGACTAATGGTTTAGGATATATGTCATTTACAAGTCAGACTATCTACACTGCATCTGGGCTGGTTCTATTTAAGGAAAGCAACTCTTTGCTTAAGGAGTGTGCAACTCAAACTCACATATGGAAACCAGGAGATCATTACTTACATCTAAGACCACTTGGAGAGTTCTTACGATGCACTAAGCCTCACTGGATCAGCCAGATTCTTCACCATCTCAACTTGCATTTTTTGAAGCAGATTTACAATAAATCCCAATGGCTCTTTCTCTCCATGATTGCAAGCATTTTGGCGATTTGTTCCATCAAACAGAAGCTCCCCAAGGCTTCTAGAATCTTCCCAAAGTTGTCAAGATACAAGCTCTTTGTGTGTGCTCTTTTCCTTTCTCTCGGTTTTGTCCCAATGGGTTTTACGGAGGAAGGTTTTTAACGAGGCCACAACCTACTTTACACATCTCCTAGGTGCTATCTTGGTCCAAGACATATCAGTACCTTATGCTTTCATTTTAGACTATAGTTTTATGCATTTATATTTCCTTGACCTAAAGGAGCCTGTTCCTTTAAGTCCTATATATATGTTTCGCAAGCCCCACTTTTTGGGCAGTCTTGAATAAACAGAAAAGCTTTTCTTCGGAAACCCTAGAATCCTCTCTCTAGAATTCGCCTCCTTTCTCTCTGCCTTGTGAGACCAGTACCTCCACGGCCTAGAGAAGCTTTGTGTTGTATCACGAGTCCCTCCATTCCTCGTGTGGTGCACTTCAATCCATCAAGTTACTTCTGTCCAGATTCCTTTGGTTGATTAGATCAATCCAGACGAGTCACCCCTTGTGCAGATCGGCTCCTTCTCTTGTACTAAGAGTCATACAGCCTTTGATAGCTTAGGCTTGTATCATTTCTGGTATCAGAGCTGAATTTCCTTCAGCATCAGGTCGTTCTTATCCCTATCTTTTTATTTTGCAATCGTTTGTTGTTTCATGTCTGTTTTGCATTCAGAAATCAAAAATCTATAAAATCGATTGTTCTTGTTTCCTCTAGTTTCTGTCTTGCATAATCTTAGAAAAAGCCATAAGAATTATTTGTTTCGTGCTGCATCTAATTTAGCTTCTCATAAAACTATAAAACCCATAAAAAGAAATCGGTTTGTCATTTGTTGCATTTAGTTGTTTCAATTCTGTCCAAATCAAAAAAAATATCATAAAAAGTTTGTTCATCCTGTTCTTCATGTTCCTGTCGAGATGATTGTCCCTAGATCTTTAGTTTCATTCAAAAAATATCATTAAAACTTGTTAGTTAAGTTGCATATCCAAGTTTTCCATTTTTGGTCTAGTTTTCAATTTTTTTCCTTTTCTGGTCAACCAAATTTACTCCTTTCCAAAATTCTTTTGCTTGCATATCTTCTTAAATTTCTTTGTTTAAATTCGACCACCCTTAACCAGAATACAAAAAAAAAGTTAAATTTCATTAGTATTTTACTTTTTACAGTTTTTCCTAAAGTTAAGGTAAAAAAAAAAAAAAAGTAAACTCCCATATTGTTTAGTCTTTTACTTCATTCTTTCCTTTTGCTTTGTTTGTCACGTTTTCTTCTTAATCACTTGATTCTGAACACTTCTTTTATTCCTTGCGAGGTATTGATTCAAGCTTGACGGAGAGTGAAGATGAAGCTGAAGAATACAACACCTCTGAAGTAGATTGGGGAGAAGAAGCGGATCAGGCTTGTTGGGCTGAAGAAGATGACCACACTGAAGGTCACTGGTACATCGATTCTAGTCCAGAGTATGTCCCTGATGATGAGAAAGAATATCAGGAAGTGGAAGCAGGACCATTGGACCAGTATTCAACTTGTTATGCTCCCAAATCCCAGCTCACCTATGATCACAACTACTCATCTGATTATGAGGAAAGTTATGATTGGAAATTCTATGTTCAAACCGGTCCAAAAAGATTAATGACCACCGTGACTGCACCAGCAATGTCTTACCATGAGAATCGATCTAGCCATGTTCATAGGAAGCCATAGAGCCACAAGGGTGAACCGTTCTATCACAATTGCTTGGACGCACCATCTATACAGTTTTCTGGTCATAAGCAAGGACCAACTGCATACATAAGATGGGAGGACGACATGGAGCAATGGTTTAGGACTTGGAGAATTCCAGAGAAGTTAAAACCATCTTATGCAAGAGATACCCTAGTTGGAGAAGCATACAAATGGTGGAACCAGCTAGATGCTGATAGGATCTATTTCAATGACCCGGCCTTTACTTGGAAAGAGGTGAAGATGCTCATGTATAGTGAGTTTGTGAAGAAAGCAAAACACACTCAGAAGGTGTCCACAAGGAGATTAGTAAAGCCCCAAGTCTCACAGCAAGCAAACCAGAGGTGTCAAGGCCAGGGTCATCTTGCAAAAGATTGCCCCACAAAACGAGCTATGAAGTTAGCACTACATGAAGCAAAGGAATCTAATTTGAAGGTAAGTGATCCTTTTACTAGAACAGATGTTTACTTTACTAGAATAGATAAACACTTTGATGATATCATCAACTTGATTAAATCTAGATCTAATTCTGTTTCTAGTAATTCCATTACTGTTTTAACACACTTGTCTAGTGCCCAAAAGGTTGAAAATATTTCAGGTACTGACATGGAAATCAAGGAACAAGCACCTAACCTTGCTGCGCAAGAAATTCCAACACCTGATAAGAATGTTGATGAAGGTTTAGGTATGGAGGAGCCACGTCTAGAAGCTAACCAACCTGAGGAGTATGAGCAAAATACCCTAGAGACTTTCTCACCAGCTGATCATGCTTTAAAGATTACAAATACCAAAGCTGAAACAATGCAAGATGCTACGTGTGGTAATCACGTAAGTAAAGCTATAAATCTTACTCAGTACTCTGTTTTTGAATCCTCCACTCCAAGTATAAAACACTTGCTCTTGCCCATAAGTGTTGAATCAGGTATAGGTACCTTAGGAGATTGCAAAAGCCAAAGAGAAGTAACATCTAGTCTGAGCTTAACTTCAGATCACTTCAGGAACCAAGATGTTCCCGATCTAGTGCTGTTTAGACTACCTGCTGTCAAGTTTACTGATAGAGAAGGCGTGCCTCAAGTGACTGATCTCAAGCCTGTGATAGCACTAAATATCACACTTGGTACTCTAGTAAGTACAAACTATGAACTTGTTGATTACTGGAACAATTTCTTAACTCATCATAGTTTTATACATTCTGTTTTTAATTATTCCAATTCAAGTTTAAGGCACTTGTTCTTTTCTTTAAGTGCCAAGGAAGAAACAGGAACATTAAGAGTATACAAGGATCAAATTCATTGTAAAAGAGGTGTGGTAAAGGTTACTGCAAAATCAGACCAACCCAATGTAAGTGATCACTTGATTCAATCTGTTTATCATAACTCAAAGGAATTGATAATGCACTTGATATCCCCAGAAGAGTTTGATAAAGGTATAGGTACAATGGAGAAGCATCCAGAACCAAATTCACAACCTTACACCCATGGAGTGGTCAATGAAGAAACCAAGAGCGAAATAGGAGGTTTCACAAAGGAGACCACGTTCCTGCCAAGGGAAAGCATAGACTGACCCTGGAGAGGGTTCATAGCTTCCCTACTGATCAAAGAAGAACCACCAGATGGACAATTCATAACAAAACCGTCCATATACCAAGGTAAGACCCTAGCCTCCCAAATTAGAATGAAACCTAACTTGCTCTATCTTGGCGCAGGTAAACCGGTTTTGAGGACAAAACCTTTTGAAGAGGGAGGGAATGATGAGGACCTCAAGTCAGTAGCTGTACCACCAACTGATGAGATAAACCATACATTCTACATTGGAGCCAGCAGCGACATAGGTGCATTCAAAGAAGGATATCTTTGCAACCATGATAAGTTTGACCGTGAAACCACTTGCTATAGATTCTCAACTTAACCAGAGCACTCGGCTAATTGGTTTCATACCAAAAGGACTAATGGTTTAGGAGATATGTCATTTAAAAGTCAGACTATCTACACTGCATCTGGGCTGCTTCTATTTAAGGAAAGCAATTCTTTGCTTAAGGAGTGTGCAACTCAAACTCACGTATGGAAACCAGGAGATCATTACTTACATCTAAGACCACTTGGAGAGTTCTTACCATGCACTAAGCCTCACTGGATCAGCCAGATTCTTCACCATCTCAACTTGCATTTTTTGAAGCAGATTTACAATAAATCCCAATGGCTCTTTCTCTCCATGATTGCAAGCATTTTGGCGATTTGTTCCATCAAACAGAAGCTCCCCAAGGCTTCTAGAATCTTCCCAAAGTTGTCAAGATACAAGCTCTTTGTGTGTGCTCTTTTCCTTTCTCTCGGTTTTGTCCCAATGGGTTTTACGGAGGAAGGTTTTTAACGAGGCCACAACCTACTTTACACATCTCCTAGGTGCTATCTTGGTCCAAGACATATCAGTACCTTATGCTTTCATTTTAGACTATAGTTTTATGCATTTATATTTCCTTGACCTAAAGGAGCCTGTTCCTTTAAGTCCTATATATATGTTTCGCAAGCCCCACTTTTTGGGCAGTCTTGAATAAACAGAAAAGCTTTTCTTCGGAAACCCTAGAATCCTCTCTCTAGAATTCGCCTCCTTTCTCTCTGCCTTGTGAGACCAGTACCTCCACGGCCTAGAGAAGCTTTGTGTTGTATCACGAGTCCCTCCATTCCTCGTGTGGTGCACTTCAATCCATCAAGTTACTTCTGTCCAGATTCCTTTGGTTGATTAGATCAATCCAGACGAGTCACCCCTTGTGCAGATCGGCTCCTTCTCTTGTACTAAGAGTCATACAGCCTTTGATAGCTTAGGCTTGTATCATTAATGAGGCAAGTAATATCAGTTCCAAGCTTGCCCAAGGATTCCTATGGTTAAGCTTGAGGGGGAGTGTTGGAATGAAGAAGGAAAAATCAGAAGAAAGGAGTTAGTTCATGATCTAAGACAACTGCATCAAGAGGACTTAATTTCGGTCTATCTTGTACAACTGGTCTAATCCTCGACCAGGAGTGCCTGACAAGGCATGAATGGACTTAGGTCAGCTAAATTTGGTCCTTGGCAAGTTCAGAATTTAAGGAAACCAAGTAAGGAGGCAGGTGGTCGAATCTGGTTAGATTTAGACAAAAGAAGTCACATGTGTTGCTTAGGAGAAGCTGCTGGATCTGTCACTATCAACCCAAAGCGACTGTGCCTCTCCCCCATGTCACTCTCACTCCCTCTGGCCATGCCTCACTTGTATATATCCTCTGTATCCTCATTAGAAACCCAACAATAATATTTGGTTAGTAAAACCTTGATTTAGTATTAGTTTAGTGAGTGTATTTGTCTATTTAAGGCATTGATGTATCTGGAGTTTCCATTTCATTTTCAGAGCATCTGATACCATGTGAGAATGGATTGACCACATACTAGCTTCAAACTTCTTTTGGACATCTTCTCAGCCTAGTTTCAACTTCAAAAATGAGCGAATGAGAGCTTCTGGTTTTGTTTGGACCAGAAACAATGAGAGAATCAAAGAGAGTAAGTTGGTGGCTGAGAGAGTATAATAAGAGAATGCTTGAGAATAAGAGAGATTAATGGGATATAGAGTGTTTGAGAGTATGAATGAGACTGAGATCGTGGGTAACAAGATACCAGAGAGTATGGAGGATAAAGTAACCAGAATGGTTGAAGAAGAAGGAGGGGAAACCCCCTTTCAACGTAGTTTACAATTTGATACATCAATGCCTTAAATAGACAAATATAATTATTAAACTAATACTAAATCATGGTTTTACTAAACAAATATTACTGTTGGGTTTCTGATGAGGATACAGAGGATAGAGACAACTGAGGGACGACCAGAGGGAGTGAGAGTGACAGGAGGGAGAAGCACACTCTCCTTGGGTTGATAGTGACAGGTCCAGCAGCTTTTGCTAAGCAACACATGTGACTTCTTTTGTCTAAATCAAACAAGAACTGAGTAATT
This sequence comes from Moricandia arvensis, assembly GCA_905132765.1. Lineage (NCBI taxonomy): Eukaryota > Viridiplantae > Streptophyta > Magnoliopsida > Brassicales > Brassicaceae > Moricandia > Moricandia arvensis. The sequence continues at coordinate 104,932 of CAJHQP010000188.1, read as the reverse complement.
CCATTCAAACTTGATTCCCTTTACTTCTGGAGGCTCCCAACGTCCATATTAAGTCTTCCCAATTCCTTTCTTTCCTTGCAAGGTAAGTTAGGGCAAGATGAGTTGCTTGTGGAGCAAGACTGTACGGACATATTCAAATCTGCTTGTTCCAAATGCTTGATTTTCTTGCTCCTGATTTGCTTGGTCTTTCATCAACTCCAGCTTTGTTTATTCTTCATCCCAACACTCCCCCTCAAGCTTGACCATAGGAGATCCTTGGGCAAGCTTGGAACTAAGATTACTTGCGTCATTAAAAACCTTAGTATAGGGAAAAAGAGTACAAGCAATCCAGTCTTCTTTTGGACATCTTTATTGGCAAGTAAAGCACACCCTTTCCTTGCTTCACACTTCAAATGGTTCCTCTTGAACCTTTTTCTTGTTTCACAGCTTGTCTCCCCCTTGCTTCTGGCTTCTTGCCTTCTTCTTGGGTTGAGATCCAGCCAAAGTTTCTTTGGATGATAATGAGGAGGGTATGCCCTCCTGGCTTGCACTTGAATCCCTCACTTCATCCTTCTTCATAATGGCCTTGCAAAGGGACTTGTAGAACTGACTTGATAGGGGGACTTTGTAAAGAGTCAGCGGCCATCTTCTCAATGAACTGCCTTCTCTTTGTTCAGCCAAGATTATGAAGATTTTAGTAGAAACGAGTAGAACTTGTTTGTATGATCGAACAAGTTTTACATAAAAGTGAGTATACAATCTGTTTCAGTAAGCAAACTAGAAGAGAAGAGTTCTTTCTGAATGTTTTTTTATTGAAATATTACAAGCTCTGGTATATCTTAATTATATATAGAAAACCTCTAAAACAACTTGCCAAAACCGTGGGCTAATAATGAAAACAAGAAGTGGTTCTGAACAGAGAAATATCTAGCCACTTTTGTTGACTTTCTTGAGCTGCATGCTTGCTTGTAAGCTATCTTCTTCTTGGATCATGAAATGGGCTTCAGTCTCTTCATTCTCTTTGTTTTTATCTTGGTTAGAACCCAATGGATCACTGAAGCTGCTCTTGGGCTCATTCTCCTTCTCAGCTGTACAGCCCAATATCAGTGAGGAGGTGTGTAGTTGCTCTCTTTCAACATTCCCCCTCAAGATTGCCTGGTGGAGATCCAATAAGCCAATCTTGCAATGGAGAGCATTACACACCTTTGATGATGTTTCCTTGGTAAAGATGTCAGCAACCTGATCAGAGCTCTTCACATATGAAGGAATGATCACACCTTCCTGAACCTTTTCTCTGATATAGTGGCAATCCACTTCAGAATGCTTTGTTCTTTCATGGAATACTGAATTGGATGCAATGTGGATTGCTGCTTGATTGTCACAGTGTAAAACAATCGGTTGAGATGATTCAACTCCAAGATCTTTTAGCAGATGCTTCAGCCAGACAAGCTCTCCAGTGATGCTTGCCATTGCTCTGTATCCAGCTTCAGCACTTGATCTTGAGATTACCTTCTGTTTTTTACTCTTCCACGTTACTATATTTCCTCCAACAAAATTACAATACCCAGTTGTTGACTTTCTGTCATTCCTATCTCCTGCCCAGTCCGCATCACAATAGCCAACAATATCAGTATTTGAATTACATCCTATCCAAATACCTTTACCAGGTGTGCCTTTGATGTATCTCAGGATCCTTTCCACCATTCTCTAATGATGTATGTTTGGAGCATGCATATGTTGACTCACTTTATTCACTGCAAAGCATAAGTCAGGTCTAGTGATGGTGAGATAGATCACCTTTCCAACCATTCTCTGATATTGTTTCTCATCAGCTGCTGGTTCCCCCTCAGGCTCATCTTTATAGTTCTCTTCAATGGGAGTTTTACATGGCTTAGACCCCATCTTTCATGTCTCTGATAAAAGGTCTAAAGCATACTTTCTTTGGGAGAGAAACAGACCAGTATCAAGCTTGCATACTTCAATCCCAAGAAAGTATTTTAGTTCCCCTAGATCCTTGATATCAAATTTTCCCTTGAGAAGCTCTTTAGTGTGTTTAACACCGTCTACATCATCACTAGTTATGATTATATCATCAACATAGATCAATACCACCACTATACCTTTGTCTCCTTTGACTGTGAACAAGGTATGATCCGCCTCAGATCTTTTAAAACCATCTTCAATCAAGAAGCTACTCAACCTTTGATACCATGCCCTAGGAGATTGTTTGAGTCCATAAATCGCCTTCTTGAGCTGACACACTTTGGTGTTGTCAATTGCATCACGAAAGCCTTCAGGAGGTTCCATGTATACTTCTTCTTCTAAGTTTCCTTGCATGAAACCATTCTTCACATCCATTTGCCATATATCCCATGATAGATTTGTTGCAATGGACAATAGAACCCTTACTGAATGTAGCTTGGCAACCGGGGCAAAAGTCTCCATGTAGTCTTCTCCATACTTCTGAGTAAATCCCTTAGCAACAAGTCTTGCTTTGTACCTCTTAATCTCTCCTGAGCTTGTGTATTTGATAGTATACACCCATCGACAGCCTACAACTTTCTTGTTGCTTGGTAGATTCACCACGTCCCATGTCCCATTCTTGAGCGTAGATGCAATCTCCTCCTTCATTGCATTAACCCAAACTTCACTCATACAAGCTTCTTCATAACTTGTAGGGATTCTGTGCTGATCAATTTTAGACAGGAAGGCTTGATGTGTGCTTGGAAGATGAGCCACTGAACAATAGCCTTGAATTGGATGAGCAATAGCATGGCTGTTGTAGTAAACTCTAGTGTTCCTCCAATTCTCAGTGCCATGTCTTATTCTTTCACTTCTTCTTAAAGGTTGTGAAGCTGGTTCGTTTTCTGACTCAGTTTCCTCAGAATCTTCAACAACTGCATCTTCTAATGAGGCAGAGCTTAATTCATCCAACTCTTGTGATTCCTCCTCTCCAGTATCTCCATCAGACTTTGAAGTTTACCTTTCTTCCTCAACATGATCACTCCCTTCACTAGAATGTTCACTCTGGATGAGAGGTGTTCCTTGATTGGTTTCTCCATATTCAGTTGGTGTTGGTGTGGTTCTTGAACCAGCGAGTGTGTGTAAGCCATCAAGGATAAATCTCAAGGTGGCTGCTCTGTCTCTAGATGAAGTAAGGTCTTCCAAGCTCTCTCAGTCCTTCTTATCAAAGTATCCATGTGCTTCATAAAATTTAACTTCACAGGAGATATACACTTTCCTTGTGCTTGGATCGTAGAACTTATATCCCTTTTGAGTTGGAGAGTATCCTATAAACATACATCTGATGCTTCTTGGTTTCAGTTTGTTCCTTTGAGCCTCTGGAACAAAGACATAGCACACACAACCAAACACCTTTAGATGTTCATAGTTTGGTTTAGTGCCATTCAGGATCTCATATGGTGAAGCTCCTCTAAGTTGTTTTGTTGGAAGCCTGTTGATTAGATAAGCTGAAGTCATAATTGCATCTCCCCAATACTCCTTAGGAACTCCTCTATCAAACATTATGGTTCTTGCAACTTCCATAAGGTGTTTATTCTTGCGTTTAGACACTCCATTTTGTTGGGGAGTGTAAGCGCAAGAGGTTTGATGCACAATGCCATGCCTCTCCAATACCCTTCTGAATTCTTTGCTCATGTACTCTCCACCAATATCGCTTCTGAATACCTTGATCTTAGCTCCATATTGAGTAGATACATATTCTTGAAACTTTTTGAATGCTTCAAGAACAAGGCTCTTTGATGGCAAGAGAGTAACCCATGTAAACTTTGATTTCTCATCAATGAAGGAAACAAAATACTTGTATTGATCTCTGGAGGTACATGGGGCTGTCCACACATCAGAGTGAACTAGATCAAAACACTCATTATATATAGTAGTTGACTCAGGAAAACTAATTCTACAATGTTTCCCCAAAATGCAAGCTTCACATCCATGCTGATCCTGAGCCACACTTGGTAAAGCAAGTTTAAGGACGTGGGAGTGTGGATGGCCAAGTCTAGCATGCCAAAAAACATCAGTACAACCAGACTTCGTAGCTGAGTGGAACACTGCTGTCTTAATGATATCCAAAACATACAGACCATCTTTAGCACTTCCTTCCCCAAACTTCTCTCGTGACTTATTGTCCTGAAACCATACATCATCAGCAAACCATACATCATCAGCACTAAACACTGCCAAGCATTCAAGATCCTTTGTTGCCTTTTGGACAGATAACAGATTAGATGTGAATTCTGCCATGTATGAAGCCTCAGAGTTCTTACTAAACAGTTCTAGTTCTCCAACTCCTCTAACTGCTATGTCCTGACCATTAGCAATACTAACTTTCTCAAAGTGAGGTCTAATATTGCATAGTAAACCTGAATCACTAATCATGTGGTGTGAAGCTCATGAGTCTATAATAATTGGTTTATGAGTTTTAGAAGCTGAGAAGCTCTTACCAAACTCGGTTAACTTGGCAATGCTCTTTATAAGAGCATCCAAGTCTGACTTCCTCACAACATCATCTCTTCCTACTGGTGTATTGTTCCTCACTAGATAGTTCATCTCCTTTCTAGGTCGCAATTCGGGTCTAAGCACCCAACACTTATCCTTGGTATGGTCCCATTCGCTTGCAATGGTCACACTTCAGATTGTAGTTTCTCCTTTCAGTTTGTTGAAAAGCATTTCCTCTACTCACATAGGCAATCTCACTGGTTTCATGGAAGAGCCCTCTTGAACCCTCCTCCTTCTGGATCATCATACAAACTTCATTGAGACTAGGAAGCTTGTCGAACCTTAAGATATGATGAATCATTCCTTTGAATGATCCATTGAGAGCAAGAAGCAATCCAAATACTTGATCTTGCTCACGCCTCTCATTCAGCTCCTTCACATCAGTTGTTGGTGGTCTGAGCAGCTTTAGTTTTGCCCATAGACTTCCAAAATCTCCAAAGAAATCTTTGAACAACCGCTCCTCTTGTTGAAGGTTGTTCAGCGCTTTCTTCACCTCAAAGAATCTACTGAGGTTAGAAATGTTTCCTTAAACACTCAATAGAATATCCCACAGCTCCTTAGGTGTCTCACAGTATGAGTAAGCAGCAAGTATAGCTGGTTCTAGTGAGCTCTGTAGAACCGCTAAAACAAGTTGATCATCTTGTGTCCATTTGGACTCATCTTTGCTGGTTTCTTCTCCAGCCTTCTCTTTACCCTTAGACGTCTCTTGAGGGCCTTCAATATGCTCCCACAAGCCTCGGCTCCTCAAAGCCGTTTTGGTGATTCTTGACCACAATAAGTAGTTGTCTACTTTGAGTGCAACTGGTATTATGATTTGCTTCTGATTTTCCATCTTAGAAAAAACAGAGTAAAAACAGAGTAGGGTGTGTTTGATTTTGTTTTTTTTTAGCAAACTGGTCTCCAAGAGCTAACACTGCTCTGATACCATGAAGATTTTAGTAGAAACGAGTAGAACTTGTTTATATGATCAAACAAGTTTTAGATGAAAGTGAGTATGCAATTTGTTTCAGTAAGCAAACTGGAACAGAAGAGTTCTTTCTGAATGTTTTTTTTCATTGAAATATTACAAGCTCTGGTATATCTTAATTATATCTAGAAAACCTTTAAAACAACTTGCCAAAATTGTGGGCTAATAATGAAAACAAGAGGTGGTTATGAGCAGAGAAATATCTAGCCACTTTTGTTGACTTTCTTGAGCTGCTTGCTTGCTTGTAAGCTATCTTCTTCTTAGATCACGAAATGGGCTTCAGTCTCTTCATTCTCTTTGTTTTTATATTTGTTAGAACCCAATGGATCACTGAAGCTTCTCTTGGGCTCATTCTCCTTCTTAGTTGTACAGCCCAATATCAGTGAGGAGGTGTGTACTTGCTCTCTTTCAACAGATTATCCATGTTCAACTCCACTTGTTTCCTCTGCTTCAGCTTGATAAATATGGTATTGGCTTCTCATTTAACACCCCTCCTCAAGCTTGACCTTAGAATGAGAGTATATGGTCAATCTTGAAGCTGAGAGCCAATGACAGCCAATACCTTGGTACCACCAGCCCTCCTGGCTTAGTGATGGCCTTTTCTCTTGAGGAAACCTCCTTTTCACCCTCTTGGCTTAAGGTAAGACCTCTTGAGAAACCTCTCCACAGCCCTAATCATCATCTTTACCATCTTGGGAGTTAATGAACACAATCAGTTCATTGAAAACTCTCATTCGCTCTAGTACCATGTGAGAATGGAGATAATATGAAGAGGATAATTAAGATTAAGTGTTTCGTTTAGAATGGACCAGAGAGAATGAGAGTTTGTATGAGTATCCAAGAGAGTAAGCAAGATTTCTGAGAGTATAAGTAACTGAGAATGAGAGTTTGGAGAGTATGGAGAGTATTGGAGAGACTGAGTTCGTGAGTAACCAGAGAGAATGGAGAGACTGAGTGAATGAGACAGTTTAGTGACAAACTATATGAAGAAAGAGCTCTTCACTCTTCTTCTCTTTGTCTTCTTTATTTCACAGATCAATACCTTTCCTTGCAAGGCACTCATGGTCAAGATGATAGCTTGTGGAGCAAGTATGTATGGACAGAACCGAATTGGCTTCTCTTGATGAACTCACCTTAGATCTTCAACCAACTTTTTCTTCTGGTGATTCCTTTATTTATTTCAACACTCCCCCTCAAACTTGACCATAGGAGATCCTTGGGCAAGCTTGGAACTGAGAGTACTTGCCTCATTAAAAACCTATGTATGGAAAACCTCATGGGATAAAACCAACACTTAGGGAAAAAGAGTGCAACTACTTCAGCCTGGGGATTGACCAGTGGGTTTATGAGCCTTATGATCATGTTTAGGGACTCACAAACCCTGGATCATGGCCTTTCTTCGATGGCAAGCTGGCACCCTTGCTTCACATTCAGATTAAGTGCCACTTGCTACATACTGAAATCAGCCTTGAGCTTCTTGTTATGATCAAAGCTTGTCTCCCCCTTTCTTCTGGCTTCTTGCCTCCATTTAGGGATTGAGTCGAAGCCTGCCTTTTCTCATGAGCTCAGTAGGTACTTTGAAATCACCATTCAAGCCTCTTCTTGAAGCTTTATCAACCAGCTACAAGCACACATGCTATGGGCTGATTGATAGCTTCCCAACTTAAGGTAACTATTCTAACTCCATATCGAAGCTGATCCAAGCAGCTTGCCTCTCCACCTGATCTTCTTGCCAAGTAGTCTTTGAAGGCCATCTGTTCTAACACCAAGTTGTTGCTGTCCTTGCTGATGTTTCTTTGATCCGGCTGATGAGAAATCTTGCAAGGGTGAATTCCACCACTTGCATACTCTCACTTCGGTTCTGAAGTGAGGAAATGGAAGACTTGGACCTTCAGGAATGCTTATCATTAGATGAGTGTTTGTCTCATGTCAAGTCCTTCATAAGCTAGGTTGAGAAGCCAATGACCCATTGTTGAAGTTGAAGCAAAGGAAACAAGTGGAGTTGACCAGGGATATTCTTGGCTGAGAAAGGAAAAGTCAGTTCATTGAAAAGATGGCAGCTAACTCTTTGCAAAGCCCCCCTATCAACTCAATTCTAAAAGTCACTTTGCAAGGCCATTCTGAAGAAGGATGAAGTGAGGGATATAAGTGCAAGCCAGGAAGGCAGACACTCCTCATTATCATTCCAAAGACATGTTGGTTTGATCTCAACCCAAGAAGAAGGCAAGAAGCCAGAAGCAAGGGGGAGACAAGCTGTGCATTACGCTCCTATGATAAATCCACAACAATGGTAAATATTTAGAGTCTACAATAGACTCTAAATAGAGCCACTAAGGGTTGGTTTTATCTTTTCATAAACCCACTTAGGGTTTGTGTACTTAGATTAATGGGATTTAGAGTCAGTAAGTTAGAGTTTAAGACAGTAGATAATGAAGAGTTTGGAGTTATTTGACAAGTATTAGGCTGCCTTAAGAGAGAGAGAGAGAGAGAGAGAGAGAGTTAAGGCAGCCTATAAACCATGATACTTAGCTCCTGACATTGTGACTATTGTTTAGACACAAGCAAGGGAGAGAGAGAGCCACGAGTTTAGAGAGTGAGAAACTTATCTATTGATTCTGGTAAGTGTTACAAGAGAGGGTGAAGGTCTTTAAATAGACAATCACTTACAATAAACAATTACTAAATCAGAAAAGACTAAACAACTCCCAACTTCCTTGCTGGATTCTATAGGAGATTTGTGAAAGACTTAAGCACCATTTCTGCACCTCTCACTGAAGTGATCAAGAAAACTGTGGGTTTCACTTGGGGTCCAGCTCAAGAAGACGCTTTCAATCTGTTAAAAGGGAAGTTGACTAATGTACCACTTCTTATGCTTCCTGATTTTGTAAAAACTTTTGAAATAGAGTGTGATGCTTCATGTGTAGGTATTGGGGCAGTTCTAATGCAGGAGAAGAAACCCATAGCTTATTTCAGTGAAAAGCTTGGAGGTGCAACGTTGAACTATCCAACCTATGACAAAGAGCTCTATGCCCTGATCCGCGCACTCTAGAGATGGAAACAATATCTCTGGCCCAAGGAGTTTGTCATTCATACTGATCATGAATCCTTGAAACACTTGAAGGGTCAGCAAAAGCTCAACAAAAGACATACCAAATGGGTGGAGTTCCTCGAAACATTTCCTTATGTTATTCAGTACAAACAAGGTAAGGAGAATGTGGTTGCTGATGCCCTTTCTCGGAGGTACACTCTTCTCTCTACTTTGCAAACTCAACTCCTCGGTTTTGAACAGATTAAGGCATACTATGCCACTGATCCTGATTTCAAAGAACTTTATCTTAAGTGTTACAAGATTGCTGTAGAAAAACATTTCAAGAATGATGGCTTTCTGTTTTATGAATCAAGATTGTCTGTTCCTAACTGTTCTTTGAGAGATCTCTTTGTCAGGGAAGCACATGGAGGAGGATTGATGGGTCATTTTGGCATTGACAAAACTTTGAAGAGTTTGCAGCATCACTTTTACTGGCCTAGAATGAGAAAGGATGTGAAAAAGCTGTGTAATCAGTGTGTTACTTGCAAACAAGCCAAAGCAACAAACCAAACCAAAGGTATGTATATGCCTCTGCCTATACCATCTGAACCATGGGTAGATATCTCAATGGATTTTGTGCTTGGGTTGCCTAGAACTAGGAAGGGAAGAGATTCCATCTTTGTTGTAGTAGATAGATTCTCTAAGATGGCTCATTTTATTCCCTGTCACAAAATTGATGATGCTTCTTTGGTTGCTGATTTGTTCTTTAGAAGTGGTTAGATTGCATGGAATGCCTAGGTCCATTGTGTCTGATAGAGATACTAAGTTCTAGAGTCATTTCTGGAAAACATTGTGGGCTAAACTTGGAACCAAATTGCTGTTTTCTACTACTTGTCATCCTCAGACTGATGGACAAACTGAACTAGTTAATACATCTATGTCTACTCTCTTGCGTGCAATCATTAAAAAGAATCTTAAGAGTTGGGAGGATTGTTTGCCTCATGTCCAATTTGCATACAACCATTCTGTTCATAGGGCTACTAAGTTTTCTCCATTTCAGATTGTTTATGGATTTAGCCCTTTGACTCCTTTGGATATGTTGTCTTTTCCTTTGAAAGAACAAGCTAACCTTGATGGAAAGCAGAAGACCGAGTTTTTTGTGTCTTTGCATAAATAGGTTAAGGAGAACATTGAAGCCATGACAAAGCAGTGTGAGAAGTATGCCAAAAAGGAAGGCGTGAACTGATCTTTAACCCTGGAGACTTGGTGTGGATGCACCTCAGGAAGGATAGATTCTCAAATGAAAGAAAGTCCAAACTAATGAAAAGAAGAGATGGTCCTTTCAAAGTCCTTGAGCGTATCAACAACAATGCATACAAGATGGATCTTCAAGGTAAGTATTCTGTGAGTTCAACTTTCAATGTGTCTGACTTGGCTCCTTTTCATGCAGATCATTTGGATTTGAGGACAAATCCTTTCAAAGGAGGAGGGGATGATGCAATCCAGGACGAGCCAACCTTAGAGGAACCTGATGATGAACCTGAATGGATGCAAGAACCAAGTTATTATCAAGAAGATGGCGTGGATCAGGCCCAAAATGAAGATGTCTCTCTCTCAGCGCAAAAGAAGCCCAAATACAAGAAACAAGATCCATTTGTCATATCTGTTGGGCCCATCACGAGATCCCGGTCCAAGAAACTAATTAAGAAGATTGTTGGCCTTATTCAGAACCAAGAAACTGAAAAAGAGATCCTTGGCCCAATCACCACCATCCCAACCACCTTCAATTATTATGTTGTTTCCTATAACAGCTAGTTTATTTATGTTTTTGTTTTATTTCTTTTCCCTAGGTGCTCATGCACGAAACTACAACTCTCATGGCCCTCATGCACGAGTTGCTCTTGGTTTTCCCTTTAAATTGTTGCTTTGTTTCAGTCTTGAACTCAATCATCATTTTTATCAAAAACTCTTTTCTTCTTGGTGATTCATCTGTTCTTTGAACAACTTGATTGTGAGGTGTGTGAACCCAAAACAATCAACAAGCTCTAAAACTGACTGGTGTGTCGAATCCAGAGTGAGAGAGAGGAGTATCTGAGGCCATTCCGCAACCTTAGTGTATCAATCCATTGATTCCCCTTCAACCCAGCCATATATCAACCCTATTTCGTCCGTCAAACCAATATCCATCAAAACCTTCATCTTTCAATCTGTTACAAAGTAGATCCAACCAAAATCAGAGTGAAAATCCTTTGGAAGAAGTCATTAAGTGTACGGAATGACTTGACACACAAGGCACTCATCCGTGACCTAGAAGAAACTTGAGAAGCAAGGATTAGAGGAGTCACTCGCCAAGTTTGAATATTCAAACCAGAGTGAACCATTGGAAACAAGGAGACACAAGAGAGGATTTTTTTATAGTATAAGTCACATGTGCTGAACCCTTCCACTTGCAACCAGACCGTTCAGCACAAGTCACTTTCACTCTCCAGAACCTCGGCCAGAGCATCTTTATTTTATTCATTTCCCTTTGTTTGTTCAGTAGTGTACAAAAGGCATCTTGCCTATTTAATCACTTGTATGCAGTTTACTCAAAAGTAAGGAATAAAACTCCTTCTCTATTCTCTCTTATTCTCTCGAGTACAAACACCCTTTTCTCTCTCTCTCCTCTTGTTCTCGAATCAAACTCAGCCTTTCTCTTGTGTTCTTCACTCTGTTCTTAATAAATCTTACATGGTATCAGAGCTATAAGCTCCTAAACTCTCTAAACTCTTCCGCAAAGTTACTATATTCACCTCCCTCTTCCTTTTCGTCTGATCAGTTCTTGAATATCTTGAAGAACATTCTTTTATACAGTGGATAATAGATCTGTTCTTGCAAGTTCATCAACTATTCTTCATTTTTCATCCTCTTTCCTTCACGTTTTCTTGAAACAAAGAGAGATAGCTTGTTCCTATTTGTTTCTGTCTAAACCTATATCCAGAAACCAAATATTTTCCAACTTTCTTTCAAAACCCTCAAGAACACCCTTTTACCCACTGGATAATAGCAACTCAAAATGGAGCAAAACAAGGCAGTGGTGATTCCAGTCACTCTTAAAGGAGTGAACTACCTTCTATGGTCAATATTGATCAAGAATGCCCTTGGTGGAAGAGGTTTATGGTCCCATATCACTACAAGTAAGGCGCCAAAACAAACCAGTCAAGGAGAAGATGGAAAGGAGATTGTGGTGGTAGATGAAGGCAAATGGAGTCAAGAGGACTTTATGGTGCTGAATATCATCCAGAGCTCACTTGATTGTCCCATAATGGAGGCCTACTCTTACTGTGAAACCACAAAGGAGTTGTGGGATACACTATAGAAGGTGTATGGTAGCATATCCAATCTCAGTAGGCTCTTTGAAGTGAAGAAAGCTATCAACAGCTTGAACCAGGAAGACATGGACTTTAGCCAACATTTTGGTAAGTTCAGAGCTCTCTGGGCAGAACTGGAGATGTTGAGGCCGTGTACCACTGACCCTACTACTCTGAATGAGAGGCGTGAGCAAGACAAAGTGTTTGGTATGCTCCTCACTCTTAACCCAGCTTACAATGACCTCATGAAGCATATTCTGAGGGCTCATAAACTACCAAGTCTAGAACAGGTGTGCTCTCAAATCCAGAAGGAGCAAGTCTCAGTTGGTCTGTTTGGAGGAAAAGGAGAATTCAACTTAGCCAACAAGGCTGAGATAGTGTCTGCAAACAAAGCCTTCTTCAAACTAGAAGATAGGAAGAAGTCAGTGACTTGTGATCATTGTAGGAAGGTTGGCCACATGAAGAACCAGTGCTTGATCTTTCACCCTCACCTCCGTCCTCCATAAAGATTCAATCAGGCTAGAGCACATGAGGCTATTCATCAGAATGTCCGGCCTACAATTCAACCGGGGCATCAACAGAATGGAGGAAGGGCCATGAACTCCACTGCTCACATTGCTGGAACATCTACTCAGCCTAACCAGGAGGACTCTCTAATCCGCAAGTCAGACATTGAGGCTCTCATAAAAGCTCTCCATGCCAACTCTGGTAACATGAGTAGTAATGTCCATAACGCTTAGAATACAATTCAGAACATATCTCAACCTGCTAATCCATTTTCATAGATTCAGGGGAATCTCATCATATGATTAAGGATGCTAAACTGATTAGTAATGTTAACCCTGCTCTAGGAAATGTGATGATTGCAAATGGTGATAAGGTACCCCTTGAGGGCATAGGGAATTTCAAATTGTTTAGTAGAGAGTCTAAAGCCTTATATATGCCTAAATTTGCATCTAACTTGCTCTCAGTTAAGAAAACGACTTCTGATCTTAATTGTCATTTGATTTTTAGTCCTAGTGAAGTACATTTTCAGGATATTGAGACAAGTAAGATGATTAGAAAGGGTGTAAGCAAAGGAGACCTCTTTTTGCTTGCAGACACCAAGCTTAAATCAGATTAACCTTATGCTCTTTGTTCTGCTTCTGTTTTAGATTCCAATGTATTATGGCATGCTAGATAAGGGCATCCTCATTCTCGTGCCTTAGAATTGATGTTCCCTAATTTATCTTTTAGGAATGATAGCTGTGAAGCTTGTATCCTTGGCAAACACTGCAAAACCGTTTTTACTAAATCAACCACTATTTATGAACACTGCTTCGATCTTGTTCACTCAGATGTCTGGACTGCACCATGTGTTTCTAGAGAAAACCATGTTAACCTGAAGTGATAAACCATCTCACTAAAGGTTAATGTGCAAAGCTTGGGCAAAACCTATTAGAAATCTGATCAAGGACTAAAGAGGATCCAAAAGCTTATACTGAGCAATAACAAGGTTCAATAAGGGCTTATGATCAAGAAGGAAGTGTTTGGGAAGATTTGGGAGCCATTGGGCGAAAGTGCAAAAATAAGGTCGACTGTACGGTCAGTCGTACGGCATGTATGGCATTGTCCAGACTGTACAGACATGGTCAACCCAAAACACTTCCTGGGTCAACTTTTGGGTGAATTTTGGCGATGTGCAAAATCCGGGTTGAGGTGTACGGACGGGTGGTCCGTTCACAATCCGTACGGTTGAACGATGGAGAAGTTTCGGGTTTGACTTCGGTTTGATAACTTTAAACCGAACCAATTTGAATCTCTTATGACTGTTTGAAGCTAAGGAGGCAAGGAAACATTTGGGACGAGATGGATAAGAGGAATATGCTCTCAAGATGCTTATCCAAAATAAGGAGTGAACTTAAACTGATCATTGGTAAGGTTCATGTGCATTGCTGGCCTATTCCTGGCCAAGCTTTCCTAGGCGTAGCCAGGCTGTCTCTAGCCTGTATAAAGACCATCTGACTTCATCTAAACCGTCCATTCCCTCAGGCTTTATCATCCCTTAGATATAGGTTAATGGTTGCTTCTTGTATTGCCTATAAAGGCCTCGTTATCGATTGTAAACAAACTAAGTGAGAGAGTGGGGTTTCCCCTCCTCCTTCCTAATCTTTTTTGGGTTCTAAATCTATGTACTTCAGTCTCTTAGTCTCTGGTTCTTCAAGTCTCACGAATCTCTCTTTAGTCTTGTTATTCTCTTAGTCTCATCCTCAATCTCATTCTCTCATCAAGTCTTCTTTTCTTCTTGTTATTACAAGATTAGTCCGAATCTGTTGAGGTTGGCTCTCCTCACACAACCCACGGCCTGAACTCGGATAAACTTCCATGGTATTAGGCCCAGGTTCATCAGAACATGGTTCATCAGCATCCACAAGCTCAAGCTCTCTCCCATGCCAGTTTTAAACTAATGAAGAAGCTTCTGTCTAGCCAGTCGTTTAAACCCTTCAAGATGGAAACTTTATCATCCATGGCGTGCCCAGAAGCTATTCTCAGTTCATCCTCCTCTCCCATGTTCGTTCTGAAGAAAGAAGGCCAGTGGAATCTTGTCCAAGCCGTTCCTCCTCACTTTCCAAGGAGAAACCTTTTAAAGAAGGAAACTTTCAACTTGGATCTTGGTGTAGGCGACTCAAACATGGAGAAAGTTCGTGTCTTTTGTCATGGTGGAGTCAAGGGAAGATCAAGCAAAGAAGGAGATGTTGGTTCCCAAATCTACAACCCAGAATGTGCCCATTCATGAATCGTTTAACCATGGAGGTCAAGGAACCAGCCCAGGTTCCTTGATTGTAAGATAACTTCCTTCCCTCATATAAAGCTTGAGTCTTTTGATATGGCCGTGTGGTGTTATGTGTATTATTGTTTTGGGGTTCTTTATAAAGCTTGCAAGATACTGTCCCAGGTTGCTTAAAGGTCTTGTGTGATGTTTGATTGTTAAAAGGACATACTTTGTTCACTGCTTGAATGTGTATTCGGGTGCTAGATAATGTATCAGCTCCAGTGATTGCATTCAAGACTGATTAGAACTTGTTAAGGTGTTTTGCATTATCATCTTTCACTTGGTTGGTTGCTGCCTTATGTTGAGCACCTAGTGTAATGTCTAAGGATGCGGTTAAGGTAGCCTAGTTTTGCCTAAATGAAATATGTTTTATCTTAATAGATCATGCATTGTCTTTTAGGAAGTTGCATTGCTGTTGACATTGGAGATCAAACTTGATGATTAGTCAAGGTTTGATCCTAATGCTTGTGGCCTAATCTATTATGGAGTTTGAGTGCTGTACAGAGACATAAGAAGTGTTCAGTGTCTAACCAAACTAAGTAAGAAAGGCGTTGCCCATTGAGAAGCAATGGAGAGTTTACTTGTCTGTAGAGAGGTGGCGTTAAGACACTGCTCTGGAAGCAGTGTGCTGCCAGTCCAAGAGGCACACAAGTAGGACTGGTCATCACTTAATTCCATGGAAGACTGGTGACCAAAGACACTGATGATTCGTATGGGGGTTAAGCATCAAATCCAAAAGAGGATGGAGGTGCTCCTTGTTTAGACGAGTCATGAGACTGCTGGTTGAGCAGTAATGACTAAGGAATGGTGCAGTAGGAGTTAATCATCAAGTCCAAAGAGGATGGAGGCGTTGCTACCTAACTTGGTCACAAAGCTACCTACTAATGAGTAATGACCAGAGAAGAGTTGGGTTAAACACAACAAGAAACATTGGAGTGTGTCCATGGAGGTTTAAGGAATCAGCCCGGATTCCTTAACTGTAAGCAACCCTCCTATCCCTTAATAAGAGTTTATACTTTGTTATGCATTGAGTAGTGTTTGTCCTAGGATCTCTTGGCTTGTTTATTGCCTTGTTTTGTGTTGATTTTCTATCTTTCATAAGCATCAGAAAGGTTGTTTAGTATTGTCTTGTGCATTGTTATATCTCCAAATTGCCATGATTGTGTTGTAGAACTGATTAGAATGTCTCGGATACTTGCATCATGAGAACTGTTAGACTGTTTTACATTCATAAGCATCTAGGTAGTGATTCAATCCGGTTTACTGCTGCTTGGATCTTAATGACATAGTTAATTAATCAGAGATATCAGTAGGATTTAAAAGTGGATCTAAACTACTTGAATCTATGGGCTTGATAAAACCATTGCTCATTAATATGCCTAGTTGTTTCTTGCATTCTGCTTAGGTTGTTTAGGATATCATATAGTTGCTATTTCATTCGGATTGAATCTATTACATTCACATGATTGCTGTCCAAGTATGTTGCATTCATTGCATCTCTCACCTTGATTGCGTTATAGTATTGAGTAGTTTGTCTCAGCTATTTGCATAGTGTTCTTGAGGATCTTTGGTGCAGTTGCATAATCATATAGATTCCTTTCATTCCGAGTCCTGTTTTCTTGCTCTGTTTTGTCTATAGCTTATCCATAAATGTTTGTCTTGCATCATTTAGAACATGTCTAGGTTGCTTGCATCATTGGTTTTGATTGGAACTGGTGTGCATTGTCCCTTGTAGCTCTCGGATTGAACCCATTGCATTCATATAGTATTGTTGAGTTGTTGCATACATCTATTGTTGCATGAAACTACAGCCGAAAGTGTCAGTGAATTGTTGAAAGCATACATTGCACTTTAGTGATTGAAAAATGCTTGCTCTTGTTCTTGTGATTAGCTTGTTTCAAGATCATAACTTGTTGAGGCATTGGTGATCAAACCGGATGTGGGATCTTGGTTTGGTCCCAATGGGATGATCTAATCTTGCATACGGTTGTTGTGATGTTAGGTACACAAGGAGTGATACAATGACAAACCAAAGTGACAAGATAATGGTCTAATGCCATTGCATACCAACACTAGACGAGTCAGTCCACAAACTACATGAAGTGTAGTGTGATTGAGTATGCAATGAGAGGTTGATACCATTGTATGATAACCACTTGGACTGTCAGTCCCAAAGTCTACAAGAAGTGTAGAGTGGGATATCATACAATGAGAGACTACCTTGTGAGGGCTCTTAAGGTGCTTCAAACACCATTTGTTCCTGGTATAAGGAATATAGCCAAAACTCACAAGGGTTAGGACATCAAGTCTTGTAAAGACTGATGGTCCCTTAAGACCATGGAACTGTATACACTCATCTCACAAGCTTAGCTCCTCCCATAGTCTCGGAGTTAAGCTTGAGTGTGAGTCTAAATATACATGATCCATGGTCCAGTATCAAGCCGTGCAAGGACTTCAACAAAGGCTCATCCAACCGGGTCTAGGAAGTGGCATGTCTATGAAAAGGGGCTGTTCATAGCAGTCTTGGTTATGTGTCCATGAAAGCCCAATTTCATAGCGGCCTCTGTGGTGAGGTGATTGAAAACTGAAGCTGAAGGCTCCACACAATCTCCCATCAAGTTGGTGTTGCCATGAAGAGGTTGCAACCGGCCTAATGTGAGGGATTCAAGTGACAAAGCAGTCACTCCTCATCCAAACAAAAGGGAAGTAACTTGAACTTAATCTATTACAAGTCATTCATCATTTCTTCTTGAATCTCGAAATGGTTCTTAAAATGCATGAATAGATTGGTTTTGTTTGTTATGGTTAATGGAATAAGTTCTAGTGCTTGAGCCTTAGTTGAAACCATCATTGGTATCTTGCTTCATTTAGAATATTGTCTAAGTTGCTAGAATCTC
Organism: Moricandia arvensis; assembly: GCA_905132765.1. Lineage (NCBI taxonomy): Eukaryota > Viridiplantae > Streptophyta > Magnoliopsida > Brassicales > Brassicaceae > Moricandia > Moricandia arvensis. The sequence continues at coordinate 87,381 of CAJHQP010000188.1, read as the reverse complement.
TGGTTTTGTTGTAAACTTGGAGCCTTGCCTAAGTTTCTTATTCTTGTGGATATTCTTGATAAGTACTGATGCACCTTTGGGATAATGTATCGGGTACCAGTACCTGTGCTTGAGCCTCACAGAAGATGATCATGGTCGTTTCCTAGCTTCTCTAAGGTGGCCTTGGAGTCAGTTGAGAGGGGGAGACCCAAACCGGGTCTATGAAGAGGTCAAGCCGAGTTCTATGAGTGTGCAAGCCTTGTGTTGTTGGCTGCACGAGTTTAGGCCACGATCCAGAGTCCTTTGTGTCTAACCACACTGGTTCTAAGGCACGAAGGCTCAATGGCCAATCCCTCGGCCTTGAAGGATCTTACTATTTTTCCTTGCCAAGGTTTTATCCTAAAGGAGGGTTATCTTTGGTAAGGTTTTAATGATGAGTGAATTCAGGGTTCCAAGCTTGACTCAGAATCTATAGAGTCAAGCTTGAGGGGGAGTGTTAACCTGAAGTGATAAACCATCTCATTAAAGGTTAATGTGCAAAACTTAGGCAAAACCTATTAGAAGTCTGATCAAGGACTAAAGAGGGTCCAGAAGCTTATATTGAGCAATAACAAAGTTCAAGAAGGGATTATGATCAAGAAGGAAGTGTTTGGAAAGATTTGGGAGCCATTGGGCGAAAGTGCAAAAATAGGGTCGACCGTACAGACAATCGTACGGCATGTACGGCCTTGTATGGACTGTACGGACATGGTCGACCCAAAACACTTCCTGGTTCAACTTTTGGGTGAATTTGGGCGATGTGAAAAATCCGGGTTGAGGTGTACGGACGGGTGGTCCGTGCAAAATCCAGGTTGAGGTGTACGGACGGGTGGTCCGTACACAATCTGTACGGTCGAGCTATGGAGCAGTTTCGGGTTTGACTTCGGTTTGATCACTTTAAACCGAACCAATTAGAATCTCTTATGACTGTTTGAAGCTAAGGATACAAGGAAACATATGGGACAAGATGGATAAGAGGAATATGCTCTCAAGATGCTTATCCAAAAGAAGGAGTGAACTTGGACTAATCATTGGCAAGGTTGATGTGCATTGCTGGCCTATTCCTGGCCAAGCTTTCCTAGGCACGCCCAGGCTGTCTCCAGCCTGTATAAAGACCATCTGAATTCATCTAAACCGTCCATTAGCTCAGGCTCTATCAGCCCTTAGATATAGGTTACTGGTTGCTTCTTGTATTGCCTATAAAGGCCTCATTATCGATTGTAAACAAACTAAGTGAGAGAGTGGGGTTTCCCCTCCTCCTTCCTAATCTTTTCTGGGTTCTAAATCTCTGTTCTTTAGTCTCTTAGTCTCTGGTTCTTGAAGTCTCACGAATCTCTCTTTAGTCTTGTTATTCTCTTAGATAAACTTTCAAGGTATCAGAGCCAGGTTCATCAGAACCTGGTTCATCAGCATCCACAAGCTCAAGCTCTCTCCCATGCCAGTTTTAACCTAATGAAGAAGCTTCTGTCTAGCCAGTCGTTTAAACCCTTCAAGATGGAAACTTTATCATCCATGGCGTGCACAGAAGCTATTCTCAGTTCATCCTCCTCTCCCATGTTCTTTCTGAAGAAAGAAGGCCAGTGGAAGCTTGTCCAAGCCGTTCCTCCTCACTGTCTAAGGAGAAACCTTTTAAAGAAGGAAACTTTCAACTTGGATCTTGGTGTAGGCGACTCAAACATGGAGAAAGTTGGTGTCTTTTGGCATGGTGGAATCAAGGGAAGATCACGCAAAGAAGGAGATGTTGGTTCCCAAATCTACAACCCAGAATCTGTCCATTCATGAATCGTTTAACCATGGAGGTTCAAGGAACCACAACAAAATGGAGTTGCAGAGAGGAATAATCGACATCTTATAGAGGTTGCCAGAAGTATGATGTTCCACACTAATGTTCCAAAACGTTTTTGGGGTGATGCTGTGGTATCAGCATGCTATCTGATCAACAGAACTCCTACAAGGATTCTCCATGATGTCTCTCCCTATGAGGTATATTGAATAAAAACAGACCCTCTCTTGATCATTTGCGTGTGTTTGGGTGCCTCTATTTTGTTTTGATTCGAGGAGAGTAAAGAAATAAAATTGAAGCCAAGAGTGTCAAAGCAATCTTCATTGGATATTCAGCCAATCAGAAAGGATACAAGTGCTATGTACCAGAAACTAGGAGGGTGATGGTCTCAAGGGATGTCAAATTTGTGGAGTCAAAGGGGTATTATGGTGAGAAGAGCTGGGAGAATCTGGAGGATATTTCACATGCCCCATCAGATAGAGCAACTAACCTGAGAATCATCCTAGAGAGTCTTGGGATTAACCAGCCTAAGGCAAGGGAAGAGCCAAGAGAACACTTTACCCAGGCGGCTGGTCCAGTTGAAGATGGTATCCATGTTGATCATGAAGGGGGGAACCAACCAGAACCAGAAGAAACAATGCAACATGAAAGTTCTAAAAGTCATGATCAACATGATCCAGAGGAAGTCTATGCACAACCAGAAGAAGTGCAAGTGCAACCACTAAGAAGGAGCACTAGGATTAGACATGATCCAGAAACCTGGAAGAACAAAAGGGTGTACGTTAATGCCAATGCAGTAGCTCATCCCACTCAGGCAGTTTGCTCTTTGGCCCAATATCCAGGAGAGCACCAAGTCTTCATAAGTAATGTAGATCAAGAATACATCCCAAGGACTTATGAAGAAGCAATGGCAGATGATGAATGGGGAGCATCAATGGAGGATGAGATCAATGCCATGATCAAGAATAATACTTGGTTTGAAACTGAGCTCCCAAGAGGCAAGAAAGCTGTAACAAGTCGCCTACTCTACACCATCAAGTATCTAGCTAATGGGAAACCAGAAAGAAAGAAGACAAGGCTGGTAACAAGAGGATTCACCCAAACTTATGGAGAAGATTACTTGGATACTTTTGCCCCAGTAGCAAAACTACACAACATCAGGATCATACTCTCACTTGCAACTAACTTGGAGTGGGATTTGTGGCAAATGGTTGTGAAGAATGCATTTCTTCAAGGTGAACTATAAGATGAAGTCTATATGTGCCCTCCTCCTGGTTTAGAAGACATGGTCAAACCAGGAAATGTGTTGAGACTCAAGAAGGCTATCTATGGACTGAAGCAATCACCTAGAGCTTGGTACCATAAGCTTAGCACCACCCTTAATGGAAAAGGGTTTAGTCGATCAGAGGCAGATCATACCCTATTTACTCTCACCAGCCAACAAGTTATAGTAGTCATCCTTGTGTATGTTGATGATATCATCATCACAGAGAGTGACAAAGAAGGTATACAAACCACCAAAGCTTACTTGAAATCTGTATTTGATATTAAGGACTTGGGTGAGCTAAATTACTTTCTTGGAATAGAAGTATGCCAATCTAAAGAGGGGCTCTTCTTATCCCGAAGAAAGTACACACTTGATCTCTTGAATGGAGCAGGTATGCTTGGATAAAAACCAGGAAAGACTCCACTTGAGGATGGCTACAATATCTTGCGTGAGGGGGAGTATGAAGACACCTCATTTGATGATCCAAAGCAGTACATAAGACTAGTGGGTAAGATGATCTATCTAACCATAACTAGACCTGATATTTGCTTTGCTGTGAACCAGGTGAGCCAGCATATGCAAGTGCCAAAGGTTCATCACTGGAAAATGGTGGAAAGGATACTCAGATACCTCAGTGGAGCTCCTGGACAAGGAGTATGGATGGGGTGTAATGGCAACACAGAAGTGGTTGGATATTGTGATGCTGATTGGGCAGGAGACAGAAAAATTAGGAAATCAACTACTGGTTACTGCAACTTCATTGGAGGCAATCTAGTCACATGGAAAAGCAAGAAGCAAAAGGTGGTTTCATGTTCAAGTGCTGAAGCTGAATACAAAGCTATGAGGAAGCTTACAAACGAGCTAGTTTGGATCAAAGGACTACTCAAAGATTTGGGAATTGAGATCACTTCTCCAATCACAATGCATTGTGATAACCAGGCAGCCATACACATAGCCTCAAACTCAGTGTTTCATGAGAGGACAAAACACATTGAGGTGGACTGCCATAAGGTGAGGCAAATGGTGATCCAAGAAGTCATCTTACCTTGTTACACAAGGAGTGAAGATCAGTTGGCCGACATTTTCACTAAAGCTGCAAGTACCAAGGTGTGTGAGTCCATTTATCCCAAACTTGGACTCATTGACATGAACAAGGCATGATCCTCTTAGCCATGGAGCTTCTACTCTTTCCTTAGTACGTTTTTTTCCGAAAACATGGTTTTGCATACTAAGGTTTTAATGAGGGAAGTCTTCATGGTTTCCAAGCTTGATCATTGCATTGGATCAAGCTTGAGGGGGAGTATTGACCTTAGGTAATAAATAAGAGTATGAGGTTACTTGGAAGACAAGGCAGTCCGTACAAGTGTACGGAATGACTTGACACACAAGGCACTCATTCGTGACCTAGAAGACACTTGAGAAGCAAGGAATAGAGGAGTCACTCGCCAAGTTTGAATATTCAAACCAGAGTGAACCGTTGGAAGCAAGGAGACAAAGGAGAGGATTTGTTTATAGTAAAAGTCACATGTGCTGAACCTTTCCACTTGCAACCAGACCGTTCAACACAAGTCACTTTCACCCTCCAGAACCTCGGCCAGAGCATCTTTATTTTGTTCATTTTCCCTTTGTTTGTTTAGTAGTGTACAAAAGGCATCTTGCCTATTTAATCACTTGTGTGCAGTTTACTCAGAAGTAAGGAATAAAACTCCTTCACTATTCTCTCTTATTCTCTCGAGTACAAACACCCTTTTCTCTCTCTCTCCTCTTGTTCTCGAATCAAACTCAGTCTTTCTCTTGTGTTCTTCACTCTGTTCTTAATAAATCTTACAACAATGCATAGTCATTGGTGTGGCTTGATCAACTCCTAGATGCTTCAGTATCCCTTTGATCCACACCAATTCGCTTGTCAGCTTCAGCATGGCTCTATACTCAGCCTCAGCACTCGAACAAGAGACCACCTTTTGCTTCTTGCTCTTCCAAGTGACCAGGTTCCCATCAAATAAAGGTGCAATAGCCGGTAGTAAACTTCCTATCAGCCCTATCTCCTGCCCAATCCGCATCACAGTATCCCACCACTTCAGTGCTTTCATTGCACCCCACCCATACTCCTTGGCCTGGTGATCCATTGAGGTAACTTAGAATCCGTTCCACCATCGTCCAGTTATGTTCCCTTGGTTCTTGCATGTGCTGGCTCACCCAGTTCATAGAAAAACAGATATCAGGATGGTTAATGGTCAAGTATATTAACTTACCCACCATCCTCCTATAGAGTTTAGGATCTTCAAGGTATTGGCTGTTTTCAATCTCCCCCTCTCGTGGGACTTTGTACCCATCCTCCAATAGCATTTTGGCTGCCTTCCCACCAAGTTTACCTGCATCTTTCAAAAGATCAAGAGTGTATTTCTTTTGGGACATGAACAAGCCTTCCTTGGATCTACATATCTCAATTCCAAGGAAGTATTTCATCTCCCCTAGGTCTTTAATTTCAAACACAGATTTCAGATAGTCTTTAGTGTCTTGTATACCTTGTTTGTCACTTCCAGTTATGATGATATCATCAAAATAAACTAGAAGGACAATAATACATGAGCTTGTGGTGAGAGTGAAGAGAGTGTGGTCTAGCTCAGACCTCCTGAAACCTCGCCCATTCAAAGTAGTACTCAACTTGTTGTACCAAGCTCTAGGCGACTGCTTTAGACCATATATATCTTTCTTCAACCTCAGCACGTTTCCTGGTTTCACAAGACCCTCAAGACCTGGTGGTGGTTTCATATAGACCTCATCTTCAAGTTCTCCTTGTAGAAAGGCATTCTTGACATCCATTTGCCAGAGATCCCACTTCAGATTGGTTGCCACTGATAGAACAATCCGAATGGTATGGAGTTTAGCAACTTGAGCAAAGGTGTCAAGGTAGTCTTTCCATAGGTTTGAGTGAGAACTCTAGCCACCAGTCTTGTCTTCCTCCTATCTATCTTCCCATTTGGCAGGAACTTGATGGTGAATATCCACATACTGTTTACTGCCTTCTTCCCTTTAGGTAACTCACTTTCATACCATGTCTCATTCTTGATCGTGGCATTAGCTTCATCAGTAACTGAGGCTTTCCATCTTTCATCCTTCATAGCTTCTTCATATGACCGTGGTACTTGGCTTTCATCCAGATTAGATATGAATGCACAATGCTCTCATACTTCTTCTTAGTGGTGGTGCTTCTTCCACTGGTTCCTCATGACCTTCTTCTTCAGGTCCATTGTTATCTTCGCTTCCCCCTTCACTTGCAACCTCACCTTGATCATGATCTTCTGAGTTTTCCTCATCTTGACTTCCAACCTCAGGTCCATTTCCCCCTTCATGATCATGGTGGGTTTGACCTTCAGCTTCATGAATGTTAGGGTCTTCTTGTCTTCTATGATCCTGGGTTGTATTGATCCCAAGACCTTCCAGAATGATCCGGAGGCTAGCTGCCTTATCAGTGGCTTGGGATAGATCCTTCAAATCATCCCAACTCTTCTCTTCATAGTACCCCCTTGACTCCACAAACTTCACATCCCTGGACACCAGAACTCGCCTTGTCTTTGGATCAAAACATTTGTAACCCTTCTGTGTTGTTGAATACCCCACGAACATAGCCTTTGTACTCTTTGGTTCCAGCTTATTTCTCATCTCCCCAGGTACTATAACAAAGCATAGACACCCGAACACCCTTAGATGACTTAAGACCGGCTTCTCCTTGTTTAGAACTTCAAATGGATCTTTGTCATCTAGAACTCGGGTGGGTGTCCTGTTGATCAGGTAGCATGCAGTCATCACAGCATCACTCCAAAAACTTTTGGGAACATTGGACTGGAACATGATCGACCTAGCCACCTCCATGAGATGCATGTTCTTCCTTTCAGCAACTCCATTCTGCTGGGGTGTGTAAGGGCAGCTCGTTTTATGAAGGATCCCATGTTGAGCTAGATGTTGCTTGAATGCCAGGCTTGTGTACTCACCACCATTATCAGACCTGAAAATCTTAATCTTGGCATGGTAATGGTTAATCACATAAGCCTGAAAGTTTCTAAATGCATCAAGAACTCTATCCTTAATTTGAATGAGAGTTATCCAGGTGTATTTCGATTTTTCATCAATGAAGTTTACAAATTACTTGTAATTTTCTCTAGATAAACAAGGAGCAGTCCACACATCTGAATGCACAAGATCAAAACACTTTTCATAAATGGTAGTCGATTTTTGAAAAACTGCCTTACAATGTTTACCCAAGATACATGCTTCACATTCATTATTCTTATACATGACACCTGGTAACATTAAGCTTAGACCTCTAACATGAGGATGACCTACTCTAGCATGCCACAATGCATCATTATTCAACACAGAAGTAGAACTAAACGAATATTTAAAAACAGAACTAGGGACATTGTCTTCAAGCATGTAAAGATCTCCTTTAGTTACTCCCTTTCCGATCAACTTATGGCTCTCAATATCCTGAAACTTCACATCATTAGGACTGAATATGACATTACAATGCAGATCAGTGGTGCATCTTTTAACTGATAGAAGATTAGATGTGAATTCAGGCATGTAATCAGCTTTAGATTCCTTGTCAAACAGTTTCAACTTGCCTATTCCTCTTATTGCTACTCTATCACCATTATTAATCATTACATGACCATGAGCAGGTTCTATGTCCTTTATCAGATTATCATCACTAATCATATGGTGAGAGGCTCCTGAATCAACAACTAGAGGTTTACTAGTGTTGTGAGTAAGATAAGAACTAGGCGATTCAAGTTTATGCTCTAAATGATCAAGTTTCTCAAGCAAACTAGATGCAGCAGTATGAGAGTTATTTCCATGATCAGGGATACTAAGCAAACTATAAGCAGCATAGGAGTAAGCTAGGGGATTACCGGATACATTACCATTCTCCTTGAGAGCTTTGATGAGGGCATCAATGTCAGACCTCCTCACCAGCTCTTGCTCCATGCTCTTCAAGGTAGTGTGTTGGGAAGCCAAGGCCTTTCCTTCTCCTTCATGTGCGGTTGAACCAGCTCTGGATGAACCACCAGCTTCCCTTGCTTCTGTTGAAAGGTGGGCTCTTGAATCACGATCCTTCATGAACATTGCCGGCTTGAGATGGGGATGGAGTATCCAACACTGGCTCCTCTTATGACCTGGCTTCTTGCAGTGATCACAGTTGCCTCCAAACCTCCTCTCTTCACCACCTCTTCTTTCATCAGGCCTGTACATAGCTTTGTTAGCTTGAACAGCCTCAGCCTTGTTGGCCAGGGACAGCTCCCCCTTACCACCGAACAACCCCAAGGACCCTTCCTCCTTCTGGATTTGAGCACATACTTCCTCCAAAGTTGGGAGCTTTGGGGACCTCAGTATGTGTTTAATCAGATCGTTGAAGGCAGGATTCAGAGTCAACAATAACCCAAACACCTGATCTTGTTCACGCCTCTCCATGAGTGTTTCTTGATCTGTTGTGTTGGGTCTAAGCATCTCCAGTTCGGCCACAAGGCCCTGAACTTGTCCAAGTGTTTGGTGAACTCAACATCTTCTTGAACAAGAGTGTTTATGGCTCTCTTGAGCTCAAACACTCGGCTCAGATTAGAAGTGTTACCATAGATCTTCTGGAGTCTCGCAGTAGTTGTATGCCTGAAGTATAGGTGGATCTAGAGATCCTTGGATCATTGTTAGCACCAACATGTCGTCTTGAGTCCACTTTTGTTGATCCGCTAAAGCAAGCTCCTTTGCACCTTCTTCTTCACTAGCAACTAGTTTTGGAGCTCCATCTGAGATGTGACTTTACAAACCCTTGCTCCCAACTGCAGTCTTCACTAACCGAGACCACAACAGGTAGTTTCCACCACCTTTATGAGTAACCGGAACAGCTATCATCACCTTTCTTCCTTCCATCTTCTAAACGACCTTCAAGAACCCAAAAAGTTTGAACCATTGAACTCGAAGTGAAGCTGAAGGATAATAGATCTAAACACCAGGATATGAGGAACCTGGCTCTGATACCATGAGATTTTGAGAGAATAAGAGGAGAGTATGCGAATCTAAGAGAGAAAGAGTGAAATAGAGTGAAAGATTAAGGAGAAGATTGCTTGATGTTCATGATGAACAAGAGAGAAAGGAGAGAGTAACTCGAGAATGAAAAAATTGCTTCATAATGAACTGAGTTTCGTTTACAATATATAGAGAGTAAGGTCTAGGTCTAATCTAATCCACAAACGGTCCAAAGGGATGTGGTGAGCAAGGCAGAGACGTGGACACTCTACAAAGGAAGCGCACTTGAAATTCAAATACTTGGCTGAGAAGGCAAGAGGCCTTTGGAAAAAGTACACAAGCCTTATCCGCGAGCTTTTCCTTCCCTTTTTACCGGATAAGCACACAAGTTAACTTCTCCTTTACCATTCCACTCGTTCACCTTGGTTACTTCCTTTGCTTGTGACCCAAGCTTCTCTCCATACTTGTACGGATAGGGAGTTGTACGGCCTAGGTCATTCGTACAACTTTGCCCTAATTTTGCACTTGTCCAGAAATATGTTTTGGTCGAATATAAACTGGTTTGGGTCGAGTGGTCCGTACAGTCGGCCGTACAGTCCGTACGGTCCGTACTGTCCGTACACTCGCCCTAACTTTGCAACAACCTTCTTTTGGACCCCTTAGTCAGTTTAAGACCCCTAACCTCTCTTCTTTATTTACTCAAATCAACACAAGGAAGGCTTTTTCATGTCCCAATGGAAATATACTCTTGATCTTTTGAAAGATTCAGGTAAACTTGGTGGGAAGATAGCTAAAATGCCATTGGACAACGTACCACGAGAGGGGGAGATTGAGAACAACCAATACCTTGAAGATCCTAAACTCTATAGGAGGATGGTTGGTAAGCTAATATACTTGGCCATTACCCGTGCTGATATTTGTTTTGTTGTGAACCAGGTGAGCCAGCATATGCAAGAGCCAAGCGAACATCACTGGAGGATGGTGGAACGGATACTAAGCTATCTCAATGGATCACCAGGCCAAGGAGTATGGATGGGGCGTAGTGAGAGCACTGAAGTGGTGGGATACTGTGATGCGGATTGGGCAGGAGAAAGGGCTGATAGGAAGTCCACTACAGGCTATTGCAAATTCATTGGAGGAAACCTGATCACTTGGAAGAGCAAGAAGCAGAAGGTGGTCTCCTGCTCGAGTGCTGAAGCTGAGTATAGAGCCATGCTGAATTTGACAAACGAGTAAGTGTGGATCAAAGGGATACTAAAGCACCTAGGAGTTGAGGACGCCACACCAATGACTATACATTGTGACAACCAGGCGGCTATCCACATTGCAACCAACTCGGTGTTCCATGAACGAACCAAGCACATTGAGGTGGACTGCCACAAGGTGAGGCAGATGAGTGCTCTTGGAGAGATCTTGCCATGTTATACAAGAAGTGAGGATCATTTGGCAGATGTCTTTACCAAGGCAGCAAGGCAAAAGGTCATTGAGTCTACTCACACCAGATTAGAACTCATTGACCTCTCACCAGACAACTAATCCCCTCGCTATGGGGTCTTCACTCTTTTTCCCTCATCAAGGGGTTTTATCCCAAAAAGGGTTTTCTCTTTGGTGAGGTTTTTAATGAGGGAGATCTCATAGCATTCCAAGCTTGACTTGTTCCACATGGTCAAGCTTAAGGGGAGTGTTGTTCTGAGTAAATAAAGAGAGGAGGTTTAAGAGGCTTAGAATGAAGTTTGGGATCAAAAGGAGGTTGGTGCAAAGTTAGGGCGAGTGTACGGACGGTACGAAGCGTACGGACTGTACGGCCGACCGTACGGATCACTCGACCCAAATCACTTTAAACTCGACCAAAATGTATTTTGTCTTGTGCAAAATCTGGGTTAAGTTGTACGGATGGACCTTGTCCGTACCACTCAAGGTCCGTACAACCATGGAGGATTCTTGGGCACCAAGGCAAAGAGAAGGAAAGGTAATCTGGTCGGCTGAAAGGAAGAAGGTTAACCAGGATGGTTACTCGGTAAGAAAGAGGCTCGCGGATAAGGCGATAAGCTTGACCAAGACAGCCTGTCCAGAGCTGGAAAGGTGAAGGTATCTGGTCAAGATGCCAAAGGCATCTCGCTCCCACAGCCACAAGTTCAAACCAGGTGCGCCACTTCCCTTAGACCACCCACGTCTCCTCTCTTAGTATCATTCCCTTTGTATCCGTTGTAAAGCTTCTATATATGTGTAAACTCCTCTCAGATTAATCAATCAAGCAATTTATTTCTCTTATCCGAGCTTCTCTCTACTCTCTAATCTTTCACTCTTTCCACTCGTTTACTCTTAATCTCTCATCATCTACTCTTATTCTCTCAAAATCTCAATACTCTGAAAATCTAATACCTCACACTCACAAGCATTCTCAACCTCACTAAAATCTCTCATTCTCTCATTCAAGGCAATTCTGCCTCATACAATTGTCTCTCATCCATTATCTTGTTTTCTCTAAACCAGACTCTCACACGCTTTCATTCTCACCATATTCTCTCTATTCTCACATGGTATTGACACCCTTCTTGCCACTGGATCATAGCACTTATAACCCTTTTGTGTTGGAGAAAAGCCAATGAACATAGCCTTTGAGCTCCTGGCATCTAGCTTGCTCCTCTTTTCCCCTGGTATCAACAAAAATCAGAGGCACCCAAATACTCTTAAATGGTTCAGAGATGGCTTGCTTCTGTTTAGTACTTCAAATGGAGACAAGTCATTCAGGATCTTAGTGGGAATTCTGTTGATGAGATAACAAGCAGCCATCACAGCATCACTCCAAAATCACTTTGGAACATTGTTATGGAACATCATTGATCTTGTTACTTCCATTAGGTACCTATTCTTCCTCTCAGCCACCCTATTTTGCTGAGGGATATAGGGACAGCTTGTCTGATGTATGATCCCATGCTGAGCTAGATACTGCTTGAATGCTTGGCTTGTGTACTCTCCACCATTATCAGATCTAAGGATCTTAATTTTGGCATTGAAATGATTGGAGACATGGGTCTGAAAATTCTTGAAAGCTTCCAGAACTCTGTCCTTAAACTGAATCAATGTTACCCAAGTGTACTTAGACTTCTCATCAATGAAGGTGACAAAGTATTTTTGATTTTCTTTGGATAGACAAGGAGCAGTCCACACTTCAGAGTGAACAAGGTCAAAGCACTTCTCATAGATGGTGCTAGACTGATGTGATCATGGACCGGATTACTAAGAAGATCAAGGAGAGCTTAGATGAGTCACATGATGCCACAATGCACCAGCAGCCTAGTGATGATGCTTTAACCATTCCAGAAGGTCCCATGACCCGTTCCAGAGCCAAGAAACTCAAGGAGACTGTTGTAGGATTACTCACTTCGCATCCACAACAAGAGGAAAGTCTTGGACAAGGTTTGATCCGAGATATCTTGATCACCATTTAAGCTATCTCTACATCAAGCGGAGTAAGTGTTTAGGCAAGACATTTGGTGTGTGCTCTTTTCCTTGCTTTTGGCTTTGTCCCACGAGGTTTTCCGGAGGAAGGTTTTTAACAAGGCCACGACTTGTCTTACAAATCACTTAGGCCTTACTCAGCCCAAGACTAGCAGACGTTCATTTATCTTTAAGCTTATGTTATATTTTAAACTATAGTTTTCCATTTTAATGTTTTCGAAACCCTAGAGAGTATGTTCTTTGGTTTCTTTTATTTAAGGGTTTTCCCTAACCCTATTTTACTCAAGCAATCGAATATTATCAAGTCTTTTTCTCTCTTGGCGGCTCTCTCTCTCTAGAAGTTGTCGAGTACCTTTCTGGTGTGTCATATCCAGAGCCTTAAGGGTGTTTAACTTGGTGTGTTATATCCGAGCGAATCATCTAGGAGTATCAAGAGATCATCCATCCCTCTTGTGTCACCATTCATTCCACAAACCTTGAAGAATTTGAGTCTCTGATTCGTTCTTGCAAGGATCTTTCATCCCAGCAACCAAAGAAGCATCCTAGGGGCGGATCAAGTGGTATCAGAGCAACTTTGTTTAGGTAAGTCTCATTTAGTCTTTACATATTTTTGTTTCAGCCGCAAAAACTCCTTAATCAACTTGAACAAGAAGTAGATCTAAGTTGTTTAGGGATGCTCGAAAATCATAGAGTTTTAGACAAGGTTTAGGAGAATTTCCTTTTTGGTTTAGGCGGAAACCCTAGACAAATTAAACATAGCCGCATAGCCTTTTTTCTTTTACCTTGCCGAGCAAGTATAATTCTTGTGTTGAGCTTTTTCCTTTTTGCTTCTCGTGTTTACCTAGAATGTTTTTACTGGTTATTTTGTTTTCCTTTGTGCAGGCAGCAATGGGAACCGATACTGATGAAGAGGCTGAGTTGGTCCGGAAGAACAAACTGCTCATGGAGGCCATGACGGCTCAACTTAATCAATCTATGGTCGCCACAATGACTGAGATGATGAGGACCAACCTCAATGAGCTCCACAGAGAGTTTAGAGAGGAAGTAAGAAGAGTTACTGGTCAAGGTCCCAACCGAGAGACTAGGAGAGAAGAGAGACCTCATGCAGCTCGACAAGAGCATGCCGGCTCTGAAGAAACTGATAACTACTATGAACATATAAGTTCTTCCTCAAGACAAAGTCAAAGGAGACATAGACGTGGACAAGAAGGAAGGACAAACCAGAGAGATGAGCTTGCTGGTTTGAAGATCAAAATACCCCCTTTCCATCGTAAAGCTGATCCGGATGCATATCTTGAATGGGAGAAGAAGATTGAGCTGGTCTTTCAGTGTAAACAGTACACAAACCACAAGAAGATCCAGATAGCTGCTACTGAGTTCTATGACTATGCTCTAAGCTGGTGGGATCAGTACATTACTACCGTAGAAGGAATGGTGAGGAACCATTTGAGACATGGACATAGATGAAGTCTATCATGCGCAAGAGGTTTGTTCCGAGTCATTACCATAGAGACTTGCACCACGGGCTTAGGAAGCTTACTCAAGGTTCAAGATCAGTGGAGGAATATTACCAGGAGATGGAGTTGCTCATGCTAAGGGCTAGTATATCCGAAGATAGAGAAGCAACAATGTCAAGGTTCCTGTGTGTTCTAAACGAGAGATACAAGACAATGTTGAGATGCAGCATTATGTGGAGTTAGAAGAGATGTTACACAAGGCTATTCTTGTGGAACAACAGCTCAAGAGGAAGGGACATTCACGAACCAGCTATGGCTCCAACCGGTTACACAACACCAAGGAAGAGAAGTCACCCTATCCTAAGGAGTCTAAGCCATATCAGAAAGCCAACAAGTCCTATCCAAGGGAAAAACCAAACCAAGCAGTGCTCTTGACAAGGGCAAGGGAAAGGCTGAGGCTTCTAGTTCTAGAACTCGTGATGTCAAGTGTTTCAAGTGCCAAGGACGAGGTCACTATTCCAATGAATGTACCAACAAGAGAGTCATGATCCTACTGGAAGATGGTGAGTATTCCTCAGAAGATGACAACACCGAGTCTGACTAGGAAGAAACTGAAGAAGAGCCTGAAGAAGGACCCGTCCAAGGGAAGCTTTTAGTAGCAAGAAGGCTCCTAAGCTTGCAAACCAAGACTGAGGAGCTAGAGGAACATGAGAACCTGTTCTATACCCGGTGCTTGGTCCAAGGGAAAGTTTGCAGCCTCATAGTTGATGGAGGCAGTTGTGTGAATGCTGGTAGTGAGACAATGGTCAAGAAGTTGGGTTTGAAGGTTCAGAAGCATCCAAAACCTTACCGGCTGCAATGGTTGAATGAAGAAGGCACCATGAAGGTCTCAAATCAAGCTCTCATTCCTTTAGCTATAGGAAGATATGAAGATGAAGTCTTGTGTGATGTTTTACCTATGGAACCTGGTCACATACTTCTTGGGAGACCTTGGCAATCTGATCGCCGAGTCATCCATGATGGCTTCACCAACAAGCACTCTTTTGAGTTCAAGGGTCGCAAGACTGTCCTGGTTCCCTTAACCCCTAAGGAAGTTCAGCATGATCAGATTCAACTCCAAAAGAAGAAGGAGATTGACCTCAAACCGGTTGGAACTAAGCAGCAAAACTTCTATGCAAACATGGGTGATATCAAAAGAACTCTCTACTCTAAATAATCAGCTATCTTACTTGTGTTTAAAGAAAATCTCTTGAACTTAACAGATTCTACACCGGTGTATCCGAGTGAAATGGTTTCTCTTTTGCAGGAGTTTCAAGGTGTATTTTCAGAAGACAATCCCATTGGGTTACCTCCATTGCGTGGGATTAAGCACCAGATAGACTTTGTTCCAGGATCTACACTTCCAAACCGACCAGCTTACAGAACCAATCCGGTTGAGACCAAGGAGTTGCAAAGACAAGTAGAGGAACTCATGGAGAAGGGCTAGATCCGAGAGAGTTTGAGCCAATGTGCTGTACCAGTGCTCCTTGTGCCTAAGAAGGACGGTACTTGGCACATGTGTGCTGATTGTAGCTCAATCAACAACATCACAGTGAAGTATCGCCACCCTATACCTAGATTAGATGATATGGTTGACGAATTACATGGTCCTTGCATCTTTTCTAAGATAGATTTGAAAAGTGGTTATCATCATATTAGAATGAAAGAAGGAGATGAATGGAAAACTGCATTTAAAAGTAAGCATGGTTTGTATGAGTGGTTAGTTATGCCATTTGGATTGACAAATGCACCTAGTACATTTATGAGGTTAATGAATCATGTTCTTAGATCATTCATAGGCATTTCTGTTGTTGTATACTTTGATGATATCTTAGTGTATAGCAAAATCTTAGAAGATCATATAGAACATCTTAGGGCTGTCCTAATGTGTTGAGAAATGAGAAACTCTTTGCCAACTTGAAGAAGTGCACTTTTTGCACAGATAACTTGGTTTTCCTAGGCTTTGTTGTGAGTGTAGATGGAGTTAAGGTGGACGACGAGAAGATCAAATCCATCAAGGACTGGCCGAGCACAACCACAGTAGGGGAAGTGAGAAATTTCCATGGGCTTGTCGGGTTCTATAGGCTTTTTGTGAGAGGCTTTAGCACCATTGCAGCTCCATTAACAGAAGTGATCAAGACAGATGTAGGATTCAAGTGGGGATAAGCACAAGAAACAGCATTCCAAACCTTTAAAGAGAAGCTTACTCAATCACCTCTCTTAATGCTCCCTGATTTTACTAAAACCTTTGAAATAGAATGTGATGCCTCAGGGATTGGAATTGGTGCTGTGTTGATGCAGGATAGGAAACACATAGCCTACTTCAGTGTGAAGCTTGGAGGAGCCACTCTCAACTATGCAACCTATGACAAAGAACTCTATGCCTTGGTGAGGGCCTTGCAAACATGGCAGCATTACTTGTGGCCCAAGGAGTTTGTCATCCACACTGATCATGTGTCCCTAAAGTATCTAAAAGGGCAGAGTAAGCTTAGTAAGAGACACGCAAGATGGGTTGAATTCATTGAGACATTCCCATACGTGATCAAATATAAACAAGGTAAGGAGAACATAGTTGCTGATGCACTATCTCAGAGGTATGTTCTCTTAACCACTCTAGATGCTAAGTTACTTGGGTTAGAGCAGATTAAAGATATGTATGATACTGACCTTGATTTCAAAGAAACATATGCATCTTGTGAGAAGTTTGCTGCAGGACACTACTTTAGACAAGATGGGTTCTTGTTTTATGATAACAGATTGTGTGTGCCTAATAGTTCTCTACGAGATCTCTTTGTTAGGGAATCCCATGGGGGCAGTCTAATGGGACACTTTGGGATTGCCAAGACCCTTAAAGTTTTGCAGGACCACTTCTATTGGCCACACATGAAGAGATATGTGGAGAGAATCTGTGGAAGGTGTGCTACTTGCAAGCATGCTAAGTCACAAGTCCAATCCCAGGGTTTGTACACTCCTTTACCAATTCCACACCATCCTTGGAATGACATCTCCATGGATTTCATTGTTGGATTGCCTAAGACTAGAACCGGAAAGGACTCCATATTTTTAGTTGTTGATAGGTTCTCTAACAAGGGAAGGCGTGTGATGCTCTTTGAAGTCGGTGACCAAGTGTGGCTTCACCTTAGGAAGGATAGGTTTCCCAACGAGAGGAAGTCCAAGCTCATGCCAAGGGTTGATGGACCCTTCGAGATCATCGACAATATCAATGACAATGCCTATAAACTTGATCTCCAAGGTAAGTATGATGTATCAAATAGCTTCAATGTCACTGACTTGTCCCCTTTTGCTGTTGATGAACCAGATTTGTAGACAAATCCTTTTCAAGAGGGAGGGGATGATGTGATCATGGACCGGATTACTAAGAAGAGTCACATGATGCCACAATGCACCAGCAGCCTGGTGATGATGCTTTAACCATTCCAGAAGGTCCCATGACCCGTTCCAGAACCAAGAAACTCAAGGAGACTGTTGTAGGATTACTCACATTGACATCCACAACAAGAAGAAAGTCTTGGACACGGTTTGATCCGAGATATCTTGGGCACCATTCAAGCTATCTCTACATCAAGCTGAGTTAGTGTTTAGCAAGACATTTGGTGTGTACTCTTTTCCTTGCTTTTGGTTTTGTCCCATGAGGTTTTCCGGAGGATGTTTTTTAACGAGGCCACGACGTGTCTTACAAATCACCTAGGCCCTATGTCGGCCCAAGACTAGCAGACGTTCATTTATCTTTAAGCTTATGTTATATTTTAAACTATAGTTTTCCATTTTAATGTTTTCGAAACCCTAGAGAGTATGTTCTCTGGTTTCTTTTTGTGTCTTGGCGGCTCTCTCTCTCTAGAAGTTGTCGAGTACCTTTCTGGTGTGTCATATCCAGAGCCTTAAGGGTGTTTAACTTGGTGTGTTATATCCGAGCTAATCATCTAGGAGTATCAAGAGATCATCCATCCCTCTTGTGTCACCATTCATTCCACAAACCTTGAAGAACTTGAGTCTATGATTCGTTCTTGCAAGGATCTATCCTCCCAGCAACCAAAGAAGCATTTTAGGGGCGCATCATAGACCTTGTAAAAAACTGTTCTACAATGCTTCCCAAGTATACACGCTTCACACACATCATTCCCGAACAACACACCAGGAAGCATCAGATTCAGAGCTCTAGCATGGGGATGTCCCAATCTAGCATGCCATATGTTGCTATCAACCTTAGTAGTTGTACTGACCATGCAGATAAAAGGCTCTGTTCTTTGGAGGTCATAAACTTCATCCTGGCTGTGTCCTCTTCCAATAAACTGCCCGTCTTTAAATCTTGAAACTCAACCTCATCTGGCCTGAAAACAACTTGACAACCCAAGTCGACAGTAGCCTTCCTTACTGACAGCAAGTTAGATGTATCTATCAAACAGCCTAAGGTTCCTTATCCCTTCTATCTTAACCTTATCTCCATTTGCTATCATTACATTCCCTGAGGCAGGCTTGACATCACTAATCAAACTTCTATCACTAATCATGTGAAGGCTAGCTCATGAATCTATAATGATGGGTTTAGAGTCAAGAGAGTGTGTACCAGACTTTCTAGGTGTGATAAGGGCCTTAGCAGCTTTGATGAAGGAGTTTTGGTGGCTCCAGGTCACTGGTCCATCAATACTGGTCACACCAGCTTCATTTCTCCAAGTTACTGTTTCATTCATGTCACTAATGAAAGCTGAATACATGATCTTCCTTTCCATTGTTTGATGCTCGATCTTCTTGAGCAAGGCCCTGGCCAACTTGATATCTGTCTTCCGTGGCTTCAGGTTCCTCTTTCTGTTTTGTTTCTTGATTTTCTTATACTCAGGAAACAACTCTACACTTGGTGACGTCTTTGTAAGATGAACATGCTGTCTATCCTCCTCAAATAGTATCTGGTTGGCTTGTTCTCTTTGTATGAGAGCACACACACCTTCCACACTTGGAAGTTTATCTTCCCTCAGAACATGCTTTATCAGCTGGTTGTATGAAGGTTTTAGGGTAGGTAACAAGCTAAAGACTACATCTTGCTCTTGTCTTTCTCCTAGGACATCCAGATCAAAAGACCTTGGTCTCAGCATGTTGAGCTCTGAACAGAGACTTCTAAACTTTCCAAGATGTTGATTGAACTCTCCTTCATCTTGTTTCAGGTTGTTGATAGCTTGCTTCACTTCAAACACCCTGCTTAGATTAGATAAGTTGCCATACACCTTCTGAATTGTATCCCACAACTCTTTGGAATTTTCACAGTAGGAGTAAGCTTCCAATATTGAAGTTTCCAGGCTGTTCTGAATGATGGACAACACTATGAGATCCTCCTGACCCCATTTGCCATCATCAGCAAGTACAACTTCTTCTCCATCCTCTCCTAGGATAGTTTTCTTTGGGATTTTGCCTCCAGCAACATGTTCCCAAAGCCCTCTACTTCCAAGAGCAATCTTGACAAGTCTTGACCACAGCAAATAGTTAGCTCCTTTTAGAGTAACTGGAATCACCACCATTTCTGTCATTTTTTCGTCAAGAACTCATGAACAGCTCAAGAACAGCTATTACCCAGTGGGTAAAGCAAGAATTTCGAAAAAAATATCAGAGTAAAAAGATAGAGATTTGCGGAATAAGTATAATAGAGTGTGAGAATAGGTCTCAAGAGCATTAAAGCTCTGATACCATGTGAGTTTTAGAAGATCAAAGAGAGTTTTATGGTAAGAACATGAAGAACATGAGAGAGAATAGAGAGAATTCGAAATTAGAGAGAGAGATAAAGAGGAAATATGTTTCCTTGCCTCATTAGGTTTCTGGTTACACCCAATAAATAGACAGATACAATAGGAAAGTTGACACCAGAATATAATAAAAATAGACTGCTTAAACAAGACAAAATGGCTCATGCACCTGAGTGAAAGTGACATCTCAGCCATCTCTCTCTTCCTTACAGCAGCATGTGACTTTCCTTTGTCTTCTCATTCCAACAGCTCTTTTGACCAGTTTAAATTATTCCAGTGCGTCTTGCATACTCAGACACGAAATTCCCTTCCCTCTTGCTTGCCTTGCAAGATAGGTTAGGTTAAGAGATGAACTATTGTACGGACAGACCACTTTCTCTACTCGGATGATATTCTTGTGTCCTCAACCATTCTTATTTAATCTTCATGTCAACAGGCTCGGCCATGGTTACATCATCCCCTCCTCCTTTGAAAAGATTTGTCCTCAAATATGTATCTCCTACATCAAAAGGAAACAAGTAAGAGGTGAGACAGATGATAAAGAAAATAAGCATAAAAGGAACATTAAAGAGAGGTTTTGGATATAAATTTCCTTGGAGTTTTGAAGCCAGTTTCCTCAAGTACTTCCATCTCCAAACATCAGGCTGATAAGCATGGTCTCTGCTCTCACTCCTTTAAGACTGAACCTGTTGATCCTGGACACTCAAAACAGAGACTAGATATCCAGAACTATCAGTGCAAGACATGTTCTTTTCAGATCATAAACCAAACTTTCTTCCTCGAGAACATGAACCACACGATTCAGATCATTATGATGCCTATCAAAGTAAGTGTTGTACACCAGGATGATATCATGGCACGTGAGAGCATAGTTCCTAAAGAACAATTTCAAACAGGCACAAGTTTCTCAGATTTAGAACACAAAAGAGCAAGTTCAAACTGACAATTACTTGTCCAAGGTTCTGCATGTTTATCAAAGAAAGTGTTGTAAATCAGAATGTTTTCAAGGCATGACATACTATAGAGTAGCTTCAAAACGTGCCTATCTTCATCAAAATCAGAACACAAATGATTAGGTTCAAACTGAGATTCACTTAGCAAAGGCTCAACATGTTTTTCAAAGAATGTATTGTAAACCAGAATATCATCAAAGCTCAAAACAACAAAATGCTTAAGCAGTGATCTCAAAACATGCCAAGGTTTATCAGTTTCAGGACATACACAAGCAAATTCCAAATCAGAATTGAAAACAAACTGACTTTCAGCCCTAAGTGATTTCAATTCATTTCTATCCACATATTCATTCCAGGCACGAGGGGATTCAATCAAAACACCAGTGATCAGTTCATGCCTAGAAATACTCAGGTTAAAGCCATTATCCTTAAAGACAAATAAATCAAACGATTTCTTAGAACATAAAACAGACTGTTGCAGATCAAGCTCTAATGACTTTTCAGGATAATCAAAGCTTTTGTTATGTTCCATATAATGCTTAAGACTCACAACAATACTAGAACTGATGGCATTACCACAATGAAAACGAGTTTGATCACCAAAGAGTTTGTTAGGTGCAAGTTTCTTAAAAGAAGGAATTATGTTATCAAAATCAGTGTCTGAAACACAAAATTCTTTCACTCTTTCAAGATCAAAACGTTTTTCCTCCTTAGAAGACACCATAACAAACATTTCAGGCACAGAACTAACCATAACAAGATCCTTACAGTGCTCTTGAGAGTTCAAAAGTAATGACTTATCATCAGTTTCTGCTTCACTGTTGTTTGGCTGCTCCAAGACAACTTCTGGTGGCGAGCTCTCTTCTTCTGCTGAGCTTTCTTCCAAGTCCTGAGGCACTGAGACAATGCTACTCAGTTGTAGCGGTTCAAAATAAGTTAGTTCATCACAGGTTTTATTGACAACACGTTCAGATTGAAGAGAGACAAATGAAAAATCATTTTCTGTCTCAGATTCTTTTAATACCTTAGCTGACCCTGTTTTCAGCTCTTTGATAGCTAATTCTTTCTTAGAACACAATAGCTTACTGGCTTTGGAGAGAGGACGTCAGTCTGGCCTTTTTAATTGTGTATCTGAGACTTCCTTGGGTGATCATGATCATAGCAAGGTGATCTGGTCTCCTCTTTGGTGTTGGTCTGAGTAAATAAGAGAAGAGGTTGAGAGGCTTATTCTGAAGTTTGGGATCAAAATAAGGAGGGTGCAAAGTTAGGGCAAAGTGTACGGACGGTACGGCCTGTACGGACTGTACGGCCGACCGTACGGACCACTCGACCCAAATGACTTTAAACCCGACCTAAACTTATTTTGGAGATGTGCAAAATCCGGGTCAAGTTGTACGGATGGACCTTGACCGTACAACCCTTAGTCCGTACATCCATGGCCGATACTTGGACATCAAGGCAAAGAGAAGGCAAGGTAAACTGATGAGGTAAAAAGGGGGAAGGTTAACTCAGTGGTTACTCGGTAAGATGTGGCTCGCGGATAAGGAGAGTAAGCTTGACCTAGACAGCCTGTCCCGAGCTGGAAAGGTGAAGGCATCTAGTCAAGATGCCAAAGGCATCTCGCCCCTAAGCCACAAGTTCAAAACCAGGCGCGCTCCCCTCCTTGACCGGCCACGTCTCTTCCTTTATGTCCATTCCTTTTGTATCCGTTGTAGAGCCTCTATATAAGTGTAAACACCTCTCTGATTAATAAAGGAAGCAATTCTTGAGTCTCTTTCTTATTCTCTCTAATGTTCTTGGTGTTCTTCATAGCGAAATGGTTTCTTAACCAAGTCTTAAGCTTTTAGTCTCCAAATCTCTTTTAGTCTCTCTTATTCTCTGTTCTATCCGTTCTTTCTCTGTTTCTACTCAATCTTTCATGGTATCAGAGCCTGGTTCTCGTAAATCTGGGTTTTGATTTCATATCTCACGAAGAACACTCAAGAACACCTCTTTCATTCCGCAAAGCTTCAAGATGGAAAGTAACAAGACAACGGTGATTCCAGTGATACTTAAGGGGGGAAACTATCTCCTATGGTCTCGTGTGGTGAAGACCGCAGTGGGGAGTAAGGGTTTGTGGAATCACATCCTTTAGGATGAGGCTCCAAAGCTTATTACTCGTGATGGCGACAAGGAGATTGTCGTGTGTGATGAAGTGAAGTGGATTCAGGAAGACAACACGGTGATGTCTATCCTTCAAAGCTCTCTAGATCCGTCTATCCTAGAGGCGTACAGCTACTGTGAGAAGGCAAAAGACCTGTGGGAAACTCTTCAGAAGGTGCATGGTAACATCTCAAACCTTACTCGTGTGTTTGAGATCAAATGAGCCATCAACAGTCTAGCTCAAGAAGACATGGAGTTCACAAAGCATCTCGGAAAGTTTAGAGCTTTGTGGTCTGAACTTGAGATGTTGAGGCCAAGCACAACCGACCCAGATGAGCTTAATGAGAGAAGGGAGCAAGACAAAGTCTTTGGCTTGCTCCTGACTCTTAACTCTAGCTACAATGACCTGGTGAAACACATCTTGCGAGCAGAGAAGTTACCCACCTTGGAGGAAGTCTGCGCTCAGATTCAAAAGGAGCAAGGATCGTTGGGCCTATTTGGAGGAAAGGGGGAGCTTACCTTGGCTAACCAAGCTGAGGTACCTCAAGCCAACAAGGTGAATCGCTTTGAAGAAAGGAGGTTCAATGGAAACTGTGACCATTGTAAGAGACAAGGTCACAAGAAGTATCAGTGCTGGATCCTCCATCCTCACCTAAAGCCAGCCAAGTTCATGAAGGACAGAGAGGCAAGAGCGAATGTGAGCTATGGAGGAAGTGATCAACAAGGAGGGGGTGGAGCCGGGCCATCTAATCGGGCACAGGAGACTGAAGGTGGTGAGAACAAAGCCCTGGTGACCTACACGGCTCAAACCAACCGACCAAACGAGCATGAGTTCATCCGCCGATCAGAAATGGATGCTCTCATCAAGATGCTCAAGGACAATGGTAACACTTTTGGTAACCTCAGGGGGTACTCTTTTGGTGCATTTAAGATTGCTAGTACTCATGATAAAACGAATGCTTATAGTCACTCTAAGAATGCTGGTTTATCTCATAGTGCTTGTAGCATGTCTAAACCTTTGATAGTTGATTCAGGAGCATCTCATCATATGATTAGTGACACTAGTCTGATTAAAGATATTGAACCTGCGCATGGACATGTTATGATAGCTAATGGTGATAGAATTCCAATAAGGGGTATAGGCAAGCTTAAACTGTTTGATAAAGAGTCTAGATGCTTCTACATGCCTGAGTTTACTTCAAACTTGTTATCAGTTAAGAAATGCACTAATGATTTGCAATGCAATGTGATCTTTAGTCCTAATGATGTGAAGTTTCAGGATATTGAGAGCAGTCGGTTGATTGGGAAAGGAGTTACAAAAGGAGACCTTTACTTGCTTGAGGAGCTTACTTCTTTACCTGATCATAGTTGTTCATTTACTTCTGTTTCTGCTTCCGGTTTAAATAAGAATGCTTTATGGCATGCTAGACTAGGACATCCTCATGTTAGAGCTTTAAGCTTAATGGTTCCAGGTGTTATGTTTGAGAATAATGATTGTGAAGCTTGTATCTTAGGCAAGCATTGTAAAACTGTGTTTCAAAAGTCTTCTACTATCTATGATCACTGCTTTGATTTAATTCACTCGGATGTTTGGACCGCACCTTGCTTATCTAGGGAGAACAATAAGTACTTTGTTACATTCATAGATGAGAAGTCTAAATACACCTGGATAACCTTGATTCAATCGAAGGATAGAGTGCTAGATGCATTTAGAAATTTTCAAGCATATGTGACTAACCATTTCAATGCTAAGCTGAAAATTTTTAGATCAGATAATGGTGGGGAATATACCAGTCAAGCCTTCCAGCAGCACCTATCCAAGCATGGAATTCTCCACCAAACAAGCTGTCCTTACACCCCACAACAGAATGGAGTTGCTGAAAGGAAGAACCGGCACCTTATGGAGGTTGCTAGGTCCATGATGTTCCAAGCTAATGTGCCAAAGAGGTTTTGGAGTGATGCGGTGTCTACTGCTTGTTATCTGATAAATCGAACCCCAACTAAGGTTCTTGAAGATCAATCACCCTTTGACGTGTTGAACAAGCATAGACCAGCCTTAGATCATATCAAGGTCTTTGGTTGTCTCTGCTTTGTTCATAAACCGGGGGAGCTAAGAAACAAGTTGGAGGCCAAGAGCACAAAGGGGATGTTTATTGGTTACTCACCTACTCAGAAAGGGTACAAGTGTTATGATCCAGCAACCAGAAGGGTAGTGGTATCTAAAGATGTGAAGTTCGTGGAAGAGCGAGGGTTCTATGAGGAGAAGAACCAAGCAGAACTCAAGGATTTGGTGTCTGATAAGGCAGCCAACTTAAGGATAATTTTGGAGAATCTTGGGATTAACTTATCCCAGGATCCAAGGAGTGGGGGAGGACAACAACAAGAAGGTCCTCCCACGGCTAATGAGCAAGAACCCCACCTTGATCATGAGGGGGGAAATGAACCAGAGGAGCAGTATGATGAAGGCTCCACACATGATCAAGGTATGGATCAAGGTGATGAAGAAGTGGGAAATGGAAACCATGAAGAAGAAGAGGTCGAGGAGGCTCAACCAGAAGCAACTCAAGAAGTTCAACCTTTGAGAAGGAGTATGAGGGTGAGAAGAGATCCATCCAACTGGATCAACACTCGGGTATACTACAATGCCCAAGCAGTAGCACATCCAAGTCAGGTAGTATGCTCGTTTACCAAGTTCCCAAAAGAGCATTGTGCTTTCATCACGAGTCTGGATGACAGTCAAGTTCCACGGACCTATGAAGAAGCCATGAAGGATGATAAGTGGAGAGCCTCTGTGGCTGATGAAGCTAATGCTATGATTAAAAACGAGACATGGTATGAAAGTGAGCTTCCTAAAGGGAAGAAAGCAGTGACCAGCATGTGGATATTCACCATCAAGTTCCTGCCAAATGGGAAGATAGATAGAAGGAAGACAAGGCTGGTGGCTAGAGGATTTACTCAAACGTATGGAGAAGACTATCTTGACACCTTTGCTCCTGTGGCTAAACTTCACACCATCCGGATTGTTCTATCAGTGGCAACCAATCTGAGATGGGATCTTTGGCAAATGGATGTCAAGAATGCATTTCTTCAAGGAGAACTTGAAGAGGAGGTTTACATGAAGCCACCACCTGGTCTTGAGAGTCTTGTGAAACCAGGAAATGTGCTGAGGTTGAAGAAGGCTATATATGGTCTAAAGCAATCGCCTAGAGCCTGGTACAACAAGCTTAGCACCACTCTGAATGGGAGAGGCTTTAGGAAGTCTGAATTGGACCACACCCTCTTCACTCTCGCCACAACCTCAGGTATTATTGTCCTACTTGTTTATGTTGATGATATCATCATAACAGGAAGTGACAAACAAGGTATACAAGACACTAAAGACTATTTAAAATCTGTGTTTGAAATCAAAGACTTAGGGGAGATGAAATACTTCCTCGGAATTGAGATATGTAGATCCAAGGAAGGACTGTTCATGTCCCAGAGGAAATACACTCCTGATCTTTTGAAAGATGCAGGTAAAATTGGTGGGAAGACAGCTAGAATGCCATTAGAGGATGGGTACAAAGTACCACGAGAGGGGGAGATTGAGAACAGCCAATACCTTGAAGACCCTAAACTTTATAGGAGGATGGTTGGTAAGTTAATTTACTTAACCATTACCCGTCCTGATATCTGTTTTGCTGTGAACCAGGTAAGCCAACACATTCAAGAACCAAGGGAACACCACTGGAGGATGGTGGACCTAATCCTAAGCTACCTTAATAGATCACCAGGCCAGGGAGTATGGATGGGGTGTAATGAGAACACTAAAGTGGTGGGATACTGTGATGCAGATTGGGCAGGAGATAGGGCTGATAGGAAGTCCACTACCGGCTATTGCACGTTTATTGGAGGAAACCTTGTCACTTGGAAAAGCAAGAAGCAGAAGGTTGTCTCCTGTTCAAGTGCTGAAGCTGAGTATAGAGCCATGTTGAAGCTGACAAATGAATTGGTGTGGATCAAAGGGATACTAAAGCATCTAGGAGTTGAGCAAGCCGCACCAATGACTATGCATTGTGACAACCAGGCGGCTATCCACATTGCAACCAACTGAGTGTTCCACGAAAGAACCAAGCACATTGAGGTAGACTGCCACAAGATAAGGCAGATGATTGTTCTTGGAGAGACCTTGCCATGTTATACAAGAAGTGAGGATCAGTTGGCGGATGTCTTTACCAAGGCAGCAAGTCAGAAGGTCATTGAGTCTATTCACACCAGATTAGGACTCATTGATCTTTCACCAGACAACTAATCCCCTCGCTATGGGGTCTTTACTCTTTTTCCCTCATCAAGGGGTTTTATCCCACAAAGGGTTTTCTTCTTGGTGAGGTTTTTAATGAGGAAGATCTCATAGCATTCCAAGCTTGACTTGTTCCACATGGTCAAGCTTGAGGGGGAGTGTTGGTCTGAGTAAATAAGAGAAGAGGTTGAGAGGCTTATTCTGAAGTTTGGGATCAAAATAAGGAGGGTGCAAAGTTAGGGCAAAGTGTACGGACGGTACGGCCTGTACGGACTGTACGGCCGACCGTACGGACCACTCGACCCAAATGACTTTAAACCCGACCTAAACTTATTTTGGAGATGTGCAAAATCCGGGTCAAGTTGTACGGATGGACCTTGACCGTACAACCCTTAGTCCGTACATCCATGGCCGATACTTGGACATCAAGGCAAAGAGAAGGCAAGGTAAACTGATGAGGTAAAAAGGGGGAAGGTTAACTCAGTGGTTACTCGGTAAGATGTGGCTCGCGGATAAGGAGAGTAAGCTTGACCTAGACAGCCTGTCCCGAGCTGGAAAGGTGAAGGCATCTAGTCAAGATGCCAAAGGCATCTCGCCCCTAAGCCACAAGTTCAAAACCAGGCGCGCTCCCCTCCTTGACCGGCCACGTCTCTTCCTTTATGTCCATTCCTTTTGTATCCGTTGTAGAGCCTCTATATAAGTGTAAACACCTCTCTGATTAATAAAGCAAGCAATTCTCGAGTCTCTTTCTTATTCTCTCTAATGTTCTTGGTGTTCTTCATAGCGAAATGGTTTCTTAACCAAGTCTTAAGCTTTTAGTCTCCAAATCTCTTTTAGTCTCTCTTATTCTCTGTTCTATCCGTTCTTTCTCTGTTTCTACTCAATCTTTCATTTGGCCTGTCTTTTTCTACTCTAGTTAGCAGAAACAAAGTGTTTCTTCATGAAATGTTTCAGCTCAAACCAGGATCCAACTTTGTTAACCTTAAGAGATACAATGAAACTTATGAGAGATGAGATGGAGGCAAAGAAGATAGTGTGGTGTGAAGGACCTTGTGCAACGAGTATGGAGAAGGCTGTGGACAGCTTTTGAGTGAGCAAGAGACTGAGGAAAATAAGTGAGAAGTCTAAGGAAGACCTTGGGAAGCTTTGGTGAAGAGTAGGGATCAAATGGCAATGTTTGGGTGAGTTGTACGGATGGTCGTACGGACTGTAC
The DNA here is from genome assembly GCA_905132765.1 of Moricandia arvensis. Lineage (NCBI taxonomy): Eukaryota > Viridiplantae > Streptophyta > Magnoliopsida > Brassicales > Brassicaceae > Moricandia > Moricandia arvensis. Next base: position 58,997 of record CAJHQP010000188.1, on the reverse strand, counting down.
GGACCGTACGGATCCGTACGGACCAAACTCGACCCAAAAATATCTAAACTCGACCATTTGATCTTAGAAGATGATTTTGAGGCTTGGGAAGTTAGGGCACAGCATGATACCCTAAAATGACCAAGACGTGTTTGCCAAGGAAGCTTCAAGACTTGTGAGGCAAGGAAGGGTTAGGGTTTGAAGTGAAGATCAAGACTTGGGTGTAAAGGAAGGGTTTAGGCGACCAAAGGAAGATGCCTTGGTATATTCGGCCAAGGGAGCTTCCAGGAAGGAGCTAAGGAGTGGATACCCTTATCCACTCACCAAAGGAAGAGAGAAAGGGCAAGGAGCCGTTTATGGATAAGGTTTATGGATAAGACACCTTATCCATCCGTCCAAAAGCAAAGGAAGAGCCTTTCCAGCCTGTCCAAATGTGTGGAGCCTCTGAGCCACAAGTTTCAAATTAACCAGCCAGGTTACCTTGACTTCACATTCTTATTCCTTAGGGTTTTGATCAGTGTAGCCTTCTATCTCTCTCTATATAAGTGTATCCTTGTCGAGTGTAACGAATTAAGAGAGTAAGGGGGGAAAACCCCTCTCTACTTCTAAATAAAAGCGTGTTGTGTTCTTGAGTCGGATCCCTCTTAGTCTACCCCTTTCTTAGTCTCTTTAATCTCTCTTAGTCTCTCATAATCTCTGATTCTGATTCAAGTTCACACAAGTAAACCAGAACCCATTCTCTTCTTCATTTCGTGTTCATCAGTGCCTTAAAGGCTTGTTCATCACACACAAACCCAGATCCACATACTCTGGTGAAAATCCAACATGGTATCATAGCCAGGTTCATCAGAACTTGGTGTCTAGCTTCCGCAAAGATCAAGGCTTTCTCTCCTGCCATCAAAACCAAGAAAGGAGCTTCCTTTCTGGTCGGTTCATCCTCTGCAAGAAGGTGTTCATCCACAAACCCAGAAGCTATTCTTGAAGTCCCATTCTCTCTCATACCATCCAGAAGAAAGGAGAGCCTCAGATCCAGGAGTTATGGAGTGGATTAGCTACCCTCTTCATCAAATCAAGTCCAAGGCGTGTTCTTATTCAAAGACCAGAAAGAAAGGTGAAAGCTTCCACCTTGTTACTGGTGGGGGCAACCAAAGTATGAAGAAAGGTGGGGACTTTGCGCATGGAGAGTCCAAGGGAAGGTCCATGGAATAAGGAGGTGTTGGGTCGCAACCAAGAGCTCCTGATCTTGTCATGAATCAAAGGTGTTCAAGGATCTAACACTAGTTCCTTGTTTGTAAGAACCTACTGTCCCTTGTTATAAAGCTTGATACTTTATGAACTGAATGTGCTGTGTGGTGTGTTTGAGACCTGAGGATGTATTAAGATAGCTAGATATGAATGTTTAGAATCTATCCCAGGATGTTTAGATGACTCGTTTTTGAATGGTTGAGTGTTTAAAGTGCTTACTCCAGTTCTAAATGTTGCTTGACATGATATTAGATAGCATGTTCTGAATCTGCTTGCATACATGAATAAAACTGATTAAAGTAAAGCATTAGGGTCTGGTGTTTGGAAATGGCATTGATGCTTTGTCTCTGTTCTTAATGAATGTCTTGCTAGGATGATAGATAGTTGTATCTAATCCGGATTGCATTCATAAAATAAATAGGTTAAGGCTGTTGCATACTCTTGTCATTGGGGCTGCCTTAAGGTTGAGACACCTAGACTGATGTCTAAGGGTCATTTAAGGCAGGGAATGGGTGCCTAAGTGCTTTGTGATAGCATTTAGAGAATGCTAAGCTTGCATTTTATGGATCTTAATGATAATGAGATACTGTCTAAGTGAAAGCTTGTGACATTGGTGATCAAACTTGATTATTAGTCAAGGTTTGATCCCAATGCAAATGTGTCTTATCTTGTTTGGAGTTTGAGTGTTGTTTCAGGATGCACAAGGAGTGTCACTTGTTCAGCATCATTCCGGAACAAGAGGAAGGCTTGGTCCATTGTGTGGAGCAATGGGAAGGTTCTTGGTGTAGTAGCCGGTTATAAGAAGCGTAGACCATGAAGGTTGCTGAGATCCTGGTTCAAGGCACACAAGAAGAAGAAGGTCACCACCAAAGTCATGAAGAAGGCCGGTGATCCATGGGTATTTTAAGCTGAAGACATGGAGGTGGACTAGTGGTTTAAGCGCAGCTGTTGGGGTGGTGTGCTCCTGGTTTAGATGCTCATTCAGGCTCACTTTCAACTTGAAACTAGACTCAATTCAAGATTGAAGTGGGGACTTGAGTGAGCTACCTGGTGATCTAAGTTCAAGACCTGGTTCCTCCTCACCATTGCATCAAGAAGAGAAGGTGAAGCCATCTGGGTTTAGCCATTGGCAAGGCTAGACAAGAGAGTGTTCAGAGCACTCTTGGATATGTGAAGAAGAAGGTTACTCTATCAATGCGGCTTCTGAAGTGAGGTGGTTGAAGAGAAGACTGAGGCATCTACCAGCATTCCATACAAGATGGCGAGTTCAAGAAGAGAGTGTGCAGTGGTGTGTTGACCAAGATCATGAAGCAATACTTCCAAGCTTGACTTGTTCCACATGGTCAAGCTTGAGGGGGAGTATTGAGAAGCTTCCATGATCTGTGAAGATGGAGTCCTTGGTGGTTATTCAAGAAGAAGAAGCAACCAAGGCTGAGAATTAAGATGGTACTCAATGGAGTGTGTATCTTGGTAATCCGTGCACTTAACCCAACAAGAAGTTGGGTGAAAGGGGGAGAGATCAAGATCAGTATGAGATGAGCTAGATGAGCTCAAGAAGAGGTAGTGGTGTGCAATGAGAGTGGGTCAAGAGTTGCACCACAGTGAGGGCCATGATCCAGAGTTATTTGTGTCCACCACACTGGTTGAGACACAAAGAACTCACTGGCCAACCCCTAGGCCTTGGAGTTCTTACTCTTTTCCTTATCAAGGTTTTATCTCAAAAGGGTTTTCTTTGATAAGGTTTTCAATTAGGAGACTCTTCAAGGTTTCAAGCTTGAATTAGGATCAATAGATTCAAGCTTGAGGGGGAGTGTTAACTTGAAGAGATACAATGAAACTTATGAGAGATGAGATGGAGGCAAAGAAGATAGTGTGGTGTGAAGGATCTTGTGCAACGAGAATGGAGAAGGCTGTGGACAGCTTCTGAGTGTGCAAGATACTGAGGAACATCAGTGAGAAGTCTAAGGAAGACCTTGGGAAGCTTTGGTGAAGAGTAGAGATCAAATGAGCAATGTTTGGGTGAGTTGTACGGATGGCCGTACGGCCGTACAGACTGTATGGACCGTACGGATCCGTACAGACCAAACTCGACCCAGAAATATATAAACTCGACCATTTGATCTTAGAAGATGATTTTGAGGCTTGGGAAGTTAGGGCACAGCATGAGACCCTAAAATGACCAAGACCTGTTTGCCAAGGAAGCTTCAAGACTTGTGAGGCAAGGAAGGGTTATGGTTTGAAGTGAAGATCAAGACTTGGGTGTAACAAAAGGGTTTAGGCGACCAAAGGAAGATGCCTTGGTATATTCGGCCAAGGGAGCTTCCAGGAAGGAGCTAAGGAGTGGATAACCTTATCCACTCACCAAAGGAAGAAAGAAAGGGCAAGGATCCGTTTATGGATAAGGTTTATGGATAAGAATCCATCTGCCCAAAAGCAAAGGAAGAGCCTTTCCAGCCTGTCCAAACGTGTGGAGCCTCTGAGCCACAAGTGTTAAATTAACCAGCCTGGTTACCTTGACTTCACATGCTTATTCCTTAGGGTTTTGATCCGTGTAGCCTTCTATCTCTCTCTATATAAGTGTATCCTTGTCGAGTGTAAAGAATTAAGAGAGTAAGGGGGAAAACCCATCTCTACTTCTAAATAAAAGCTTGTTGTGTTCTTGAGTCGAATCCCTCTTAGTCTACCCCTTTCTTAGTCTCTTTAATCTCTCTTAGTCTCTCATAATCTCTGATTCTGATTCAAGTTCACACAAGTAAACCAGAACCCATTCTCTTCTTCATTTCGTGTTCATCAGTGCCCTAAAGGCTTGTTCATCACACACAAACCGATATCCACATACTCTGGTGAAAATCCAACAAACTTGGGTTTCTCCTGTTCTCCTTCTGGTAGTAACAAGCTGATCCCACCATTGAATAGCATCACCACAGAACTTTGATGTATCCAATCTAACCTCTTGCTTTCTGATTAGTTTTGGCCATCAAATACAAGTTTCATTTTCTGTTCCCACTCCAAGTATCCATCAGGGTCGTTTATGCCACAGAAAGATGGTATCCTGCTTATCCTTTTGTCCTTAGCATCTTTCTGAACCTGAAAATCAGTACCCAAAACATTATCAGTAGCAAAGGAAGCTCTTTTAAATTTAAATTTCTTATCCATTTCTTTCCTCATTGTAGCCATCATGGCCATCTGGATCTTATCAAACTTATAGGTTTGTGTCTCCTTTCTTTTGCTGACATCTCCAGCCATGGTTTCCTGTTACAACTCAACAAAAAAAGTTAGTACAAATAGATAGCCGAAGCCTCTCTTCTCTCAAGTGTTTCTCTCTGATTTTTCTGTGAGTTTTTTTCTCTGTGAATCCAGTAGCTCAGCAACAAACAAAGACAAGCCTATATAGAATCAATTTCCCACCCCAAAGAGAAGAAAAAGATAGACAGATTGCAAGATTTTTGGTTGCAAGGAGCTTTACCACCAGAGACTGGATTTCTCTTCAGTCTGGCTGGATTTCTCTTCAGCCTCTTGTTAATTTTCTTGTTTTTCTTATAATCTGGTTGCCTCCTTGCAGAACAACAGATAGATAGAGAAGAATTTCGACACAGAAGATGAATAGATCAAATAGAAGATGAACAGACACAAAAATAGGTTCCCAAAGAGAGAAAGAGAATTTAAATTCAAACCACAAATCAGTAGCCCTCAATCTGCTCTGATACCAAATGATGCAAACCCTTCTGGTTTTGATTCCCTTGACTGATCTTGAGGGTGGTTTGAATGGTCACTTCAGGTGGTTACTAACACACACAGACTTGTTTTTGATAGATGGATGGATGGTTTTGCGGAAGAAGGTACAGATGATGATGATTCTTCAGAGATTGATCGATGGGGAGACCAATAACTTGTGTAGATGATGGGTGGAATAGAGATAGATGGACTTCAGTGAAGATCTATGGACTGATCCACACTTGTATAGATGCGCCAGTGATCGTGAAGTTTACCTCCACAAACAATGATCAAAGGCAAAGTGCTGTGCAGAGAATTAACTCCTAAGCATACAATGTTAAGAAGCTGAACAAGGGATTCACAGTTTGTATGAAATTTTTTAACAAAAAGCTGAATGATCTTCTTGAGGTCGTGCATCATCCTTATATAGTCTTACAAGAATGTAGAAATCTAGAAATGATGTAGAAAACTAGGAACTTAGGAAACAGAAATGTAGACTAAGACTTTTTGACCACTTTTAAGTGTTTTGTTGAATGGCTCTTGGATGATCACGACCAAGAATTTCTTGCTGACTCTTTTCTGATATTTCTGGATTAGAATGGGTCATAAAACATCTGAATAAAGGCCTGGCGAATTTGGTAAGAAACAAACCCATAATGAACTTGTTATGATAATCTCTCCTTGGGATGCAACACTTCTTCTTGGGCCCCTTGATGCAAAATAGCTTCATAAGGTTTCTTGGACTTGAATTTCGTGGCTGATCCATCAGAAAGAGATAATGGACCCTTAACTTTGGTTTTGAACTCCTTTTGGGTTGAGAGAAACAAATCTGACCATCTTTTTCTTTTAGTCGAAAATCACTTGTCCATATGGGTCCATGGCAGCATCAGTGTCACTCCCGTTCAGCTCAGCTCGTCCTAGTGTAGTGTAACTCACATTCGGCTCAGCTCGACCTAGTGTAGTGTCACTCAGCTGGTTCAGCTCGTTCTGCTCCAAGTTCAGCTCACTCTGCTCAATCATCTCCTGGTTAGTGTCACTTAGCTCATCCAGCTCCAAGTCAGTGTCACTTAACTCATCCAGCTCATTCAGCTCAATCATACTTACTTCAGCTGGTTTCAGCCCATGCACACTCTCTTCAGCTGGTTTAAGCTCGTCCACACTCAGTATCAGCTCTTCCTCAGTCTCAACAGCTGGTTTTAGCTCAGTATGCTCGCCTTCCATCCATCCTAGCTTGTCCTTTGTTGGATGATCATATGGCTCGGCCATGGTTACATCACATTGCTTCTCAATGGGCAACACCAATTCTAATCATCAAGTTTGATCTCCAATGTTAACAGCAATGCAACAGATTGAATCAAGACAAGCAGGTTCTAATCTATGCAAGCAACTTCATGAATGACAATGCATGATCTCTTAAGATAACACACATTTCATTTAGGCAAAACTGGGCTACCTTAACCGCATCCTTAGACATTACTCTAGGTGCTCAACATAAGGCAGCAACCAACCAAGTGAATGATGATAATGCAAAACACCTTAACAAGTTCTTATCAGTCACGAATGCAATCACTGGAGCTGATACACTATATAGCTGTTGAAATGAAGAAGGGAATAACCATAAGAAGAAGCTAGTTGATGATCCAAAACAAGTGCATCAAGAGAAGACAATCCATACAGTCTTGCTACACAAGCAACCGAGCTGACTCATGTTACCTTGCATGGCAAGAAAGGAGTGGGGAGGATTAAGGACATCTTGGCAACCTCCAGAAGTCATGTGCACTAAGTTCTAAGGACAAGGATAATAAGAACAAGAGAAGAGTTCAGATACTTGAAGAAGAAGTTATTTTGTACATACTTGTGGTGCAAGTTAATCCGTACAGCCTTGCACTCTAAGCAACCAGTAAGCTAGCCTACCTTGGAGGGCAAGGAAAAGAGGGAAACACGTCTGGGTTTGAATTGAAATAGAGAGAAGACTGTTGGAGCTCAGTAAAGACAAGTGGGAATAAAATATATTAAAAGTCACATGTTCTCTTAAGAGAAAGAGCTGTTGGTGTCATGTCCCTTTCTACTCCTCCTGGTCGTGCCTCCCTTGGCATTTTATGGTTGTTTCCCTACAGAAATAATTGCTTAGGATGTCCTAGATATATCATTAATTTATTGTAAGCCTTTGGCTATTTAAAGGCTGCTTATAACATATTGAAAATCAAGGAGAAAGTTCTTCTCTCCTCATATTCTTGGTTACTTTCTCTCACTCTCTCCCATTACACACGAAATTCTGCTCCTCTCTACTCTCTGCTTTCCTAAGTTACTCATAATCTCTTATTCTCTCAGATTCTCTTCATAGTCTTCACTTATACTTCATCACTTGCATTCACTCTTCATCACTTGCATTCACTCTTCATCACTTACTCTTTCCTTCTCTCTGGTTCAAACAGAACCAGGAGCTTCTTGTCAGTTTAATCTACCTATTCATCTTATTTTCTCACATGGTATCAGAGGTTCCAAGCTCCTGAAACCTTCATAGCTTCCGCAAATCATCATCTTCTCAAAACTGTCTCCAAAACAGTTTCTGCTACATCTCTTTATCCACTGGTCCAAAGGTCTTCCAAGAGGGAAGAATCTCGCCAGAAGTCAAGATAGGACAGTATACAAGTCTCTGGAACTCAAGAAAGCTTCAGCTCAGTCCATCAAGCTTCATCAAAGGTTCAGTTTCAAGTTCTGTTTCTTGCAAAACCAGTTGGTACATTCTATTGTCCCCTGGTCCAAACTGTCTAAGATGGAGAGCTCAAAGGATCAAATGACGACTTCAGTAGCTTCAAGGAGTCCAAAGAAGAAGCCAAACCACCACATATGGTCCAAAATGCTGAATATTATCCACGGAAGAAACCATTCTTGGGGAAAGGTCACTAAAGAAGCATTAAAGCTAAGCTGTTCTAATCATTATCTTGCCAGCCATGCTGAAGCTCTGTTTCAGACCAACAAAACCCACGACCAGAAAGATGACAGGAGGGGTTTGAAGTGTCTCCTTGACCAGAAGGGGAGAATCAAGAAGAGGAGGTGTTGTACAGTCAATCCACACCACAAGCCCTTCAAATTCAAGTGATTCACAGCCATGGAGGTTCAAGGAACTAGCTCAGGTTCCTTGCTTGTAAGTTAACCTCCTTACCTCTAATAATAGCTTGCTTAATTGTCTTAAATTGTTTCTGGTTGTGTTGAGTGTGTTGTTAGTATCTTAGGGACGGTTCAATGTTACTAGAGTTGTTGAACCTAGTTTCTGTCCGATGATACTTAAACATTGTTTATGCACTGTTCTAGGAGTAAGTAAGCTTGCTAGCATGATCATATAGCATCTGGTTCAATCCATTTCATTGTTATCTTGTGCTAATGGTCAGGTTAGTCCATCATAGTGGACTGGTATACATTTCGAAGTTGGTCTAAGCTACTGGTCCCTATGGTTTTGATGAAACCAGTAACCATTATATTTCCTTTAGTTTCCTGTTATCTCATGCTGTTTTGAGTTGAATCTTGTGCATTCATATAGCTATTGCTTAAAATTGTTGCTTAATGCCTGTGTACTGTTCTAGTAGATTTCTAGCATTGTTTTGTCTTGTTCTTGTCTTAGCTCATTTGTTTGTGTGCTGTATGGTCTAGGCGATTTTCGTAGAGCCTGTTGTGTGTCTTGTTGCATTGCTAGAGGCCTAGAAGTGTTTCCTGGTCATGTATTGCATTCATAGTTGTGTAGCTTGATTAGATGAGCTGTCTAGTCTATGCTACTGTCATAAATTGTCATTGCATTCTTCTACTGTAATATGTGTGATAAAATGAGCCTAGATGCCTTGTAACTGATGAGTTATCATACCTGAGCATTTAGTGAATTGGTTGCATGGATTTGAACTAACTGAGTTGTTTAGATTTTGTCCATTGCATTTTCTTAAAGCATTGGGATCAGGATTGGTGAGTTACCAAGGTCTGATCCTAGTGTGTGTGGTCTTATTCTTGCTGGAGTTTGAGTGATGTTTCAGGTACACAAGTGTTGTCTCTGTCAATCATCAAATCAGGCAAAGAAGAAGACTTTTCCCATGAGTTCAGAGCCTACAGAGTCTGTATATTCCTGACCATGGAAAGATCACTTGTGTGTAGAGAACCGGTTGAATTAAGCGCAGCCTGTTTGGGTGTTGAGCTCCTGGTTCAAAAGACTTACAAGAGGCAGTGGAGAAGAGATTAAGGGAGCAACCGGTTGACTTAAGCGCAGCTGTAGGGGTGATGCCCTCCTGGTTTCAAAACTCAATGTTGCTCACTTCCAAGCTTGGTCCTTCACTTATTCTCTCTGGATCAAGCTTGAGGAGGGGTAATGATGAGCATTCCTGAAGGTCCAAGTCTTCCATTTCCTCACCTCAGATCAGAAGTGAGAGTATGCAAGTGGTGGAATTCACCCTTGCAAGATTTCTCATCAGCCGGATCAAAGAAACATCAGCAAGGACAATATCAACTTAGTGTTAGAACAGATGGCCATCAGAGACTACTTGGCAAGAAGATCAGGTGGTGAGACAAGCTAATTGGAATGCTATGAATCAGCCCAAGGCTTGGAAGTTAGAACAGTTACCTTCCGGTTGGGAAGCTATGGATCAGCTTCTATATGGAGTTAGAACAATTACCTTCTGGTTGGGAAGCTATGGATCAGCTTCTATAAGGAGTTAGGACAGTTACCTTCAGTTGGGAAGCTATGAATCAGCCCATAGCATGTCGGCTTTTACCTGGTTGATAAAGCTTCAAGAAGAGGCTAAAATGGCGATTTCAAAGTAAGGGGGATTAAGTGTTCAAGACTAAAGAATCTGTCACCCCACATTATTCCACAACATTCATGAGGGATTCAAGTGTCCATGGGACACTCCTCACCATTCTCAGAAACCATAGGCAAGGTACCTATTGAGCTCCTGAGCAAAGGAAGGCTTGGACTCAACCCCTAAATGGAGGCAAGAAGCCAGAAGAAAGGGGGAGACAAGCTCTGGTCATAAGAAGAAGCTCAAAGGTTGTTTTATGTGTGAAGCAAGTGGCGCCTAATCTGAGTATTAAGTAAGGACGCCTGCTTGCCATTGAAGAAAGGCCCTGATCCAGGGCCTATGAGTTTCTAAACATGATCATAGGACTCATAAACCCACTGGCCAATCCCTAGGCTGAAGTAATTGCACTCTTTTTCCCTAAGTGTTGGTTTTATCCCATGAGGTTTTCCGCACTTACGGTTTTAATGAGGCAAGTACTCTCAGTTCCAAGCTTGTCCAAGGATCTCCTATGGCCAAGCTTGAGGGGGAGTGTTGAAATGAAGAAGGGAATAACCAGAAGGCGAAGCTAGTTGATGATTCAAAACAAGTGCATCAAGAGAACACAATCCATACAGTCTTGCTACACAAGCAACCGAGCTGACCTAAGTTACCTTGCATGGCAAGAAAGGAGTGGGGAGGCTTAAGGACATCTTGGCAACCTCCAGAAGTCATGTGCACTAAGTTATAAGGACAAGGATAATAAAACAAGAGAATAGTTCAGATACTTTGGTGCAAGTTAATTCGTACAGCCTTGCACTCTAAGCAACCAGTAAGCTAGCCTATCTTGGAGGGAAAGGAAAAGAGGGAAAAACGTCTGGGTTTGAATTCAAATAGAGAGAAGACTGTTGGAGCTCAGTCAAGACAAGTGGGAATAAACTATATTAAAAGTCACATGTTCTCTTAAGAGAAAGAGTTGTTGGTGTCATGTCCCTTTCTACTCCTCCTGGTCGTGCCTCCCTTGGCATTTTCTGGTTGTTTCCCTACAGAAATAATTGCTTAGGATGTCCTAGATATATCATTATTTTATTGTAAGCCTTTGGCTATTTAAAGGCTGCTTATAACATGTTGAAAATCAAGGAGAAAGTTTTTCTCTCTTCATATTCTTGGTTACTTTCTCTCACTCTCTCCCATTACACACGAAATTCTGCTCCTCTCTACTCTCGGGTTACCTTGTTAACCTGAAGTGATAAACCATCTCACTAAAGGTTAATGTGCAAAGCTTGGGCAAAACCCACTTAGAGACTGATCGAGGTTTAAGGAGGGTCCAGAAGCTTATGCAGAGCTAGAATAAGGTTCAAGAGGGGTTTACTATGAAGGAAGAAGGCTTGGGAGAAGTTTGGGATCATTTGGGTCGATGTGCAAAGTTAGGGCATCCGTACTGTACGGCTGTACGGACTGTATAGACCGTACGGACGGGTCGACCCTGGAAACTTTATTATCGACCATTTGGAAACATTTTGGGTTTGTGCAAAAATAGGGCAAAGGTGTACAGACCAAACCCTAAATCCGTACACTCCTATGGCTTACCTTGCATCCAAAGTCATAGAGAAGCTTGAAGGGAGAAGAAAGAATCTCAGATGGTTTATGGAAGAAGAAGGGATCAAATGGCATCTTGGGAAAGGATCTGCGAGATGCTGCTTATTGTGGATAAGGTTTATGCCTTTACTGGTTGGAAAGGAAAGGGATCTTGGACTATGAACCTGGACTGTTCACTGGATAGATGCATGGACCTTGGTGGCTGCTTCTCAGCCAAATTTCACCCTTGACTAGCCAGGTTGTCTCCAAGCGTGATTAGCTCCTGGTCCATTCATTTCAAACATTCCCTTGACTCCACATGCTTGCTCTGATATTTTGTAAACCCTAGACTAGTTCATTTATCTATTTATACTCTTGTAATGTCGAGTTGAATAATTAAGTTGAGAGTTTCTCCTCTTCATAATCTCTTAGTCTCTTACTCTCTCTATTTTCAAATCTCTGGTTACTTAGTCTCTTAATCTCTCATATACTCTCTTAGTCTCTCACGAATCTCTCTCACTCTTTCATCAATCTCGTTCCTCATTATCGTCAAGTCTTATCTTCTTCATCTCCATACTCGTTCATCATCACTCAAGCATTTGTTCTCTGAAAACTTTCATGGTATCAGAGCCAGGTTGCTCAGTCTCCTGGTGAAGCTTTCATTTCAGTCACAAGCTCGAAAGTTCTCTCCTTTACAGATCCAGTTCATCCGGATCTAAAGACCTGATTTTTGAAGACAAATAAGACAGTTTAGCTCATATCTGACCTCAATATGGAGTCCTCTAGAGCCATTGTCATTCCGGTCTGATGTGATCATGGACCGGATTACTAAAGAGAGCTAGGAGAGGTTAGATGAGTCACATGATGCCACAATGCACCAGCAGCCTGGTGATGATGATTTGACCATTACAGAAGGTCCCATGACCCGTTCCAGAGCCAAGAAACTTAAGGAGACATTTGTAGGATTACTCACTTCACATCCACAACAACAAGAAAGTCTTGGACAAGGTTTGATCCGAGATGTCTTGATCACCATTCAAGCTATCTCTACATCAATCTGAGTTAGTGTTTAGGCATGACATTTGGTGTGTGCTATTTTCTTTGCTTTTGGTTTTGTCCCACGAGGCTTTCCGGAGGAAGGTTTTTAACGAGGCCACAACTTGTCTTACAAATCACCTAGGCCCTATCTCGGCGCAAGACTAGCAGACGTTCATTTATCTTTAAGCTTATGTTATATTTTAAACTATAGTTTTCCATTTTAATGTTTTCAAAACCCTAGAGAGTTTGTTCTCTGGTTTCTTTTATTTAAGGGTTTTCCCAAACCCTATTGTACTCAAGCAATCGAATATTATCAAGCTTTATTTCTCTCTTAGCGGCTCTCTCTCTAGAAGTTGTTGAGTACCTTTCTGGTGTGTCATATCCAGAGCCTTAAGGTTGTTTAACTTGGTGTGTTATATCCGAGCTAATCATCTAGGAGTATCAAGAGTTCATCCATCCCTCCTTTGTCACCATTCAATCCACAAACCTTGACGAAATTGAGTCTCTGATTCGTTCTTGCAAGGATCTATCCTCCCAGCAACCAAAGAAGCATTCTAGGGTCGTGTCATGTGGTATCAGAGCAACTTTGGTTAGGGAAGTCTCGTTTACTCTTTACATCTTTTATACATAGCCGCATAGCTGTTTTTTTTTTACCTTACCGAGCAAGTATAATCCTTGTGTTGAGCTTTTTCTTTTTTACTTCTCGTGTTTACCTAGAATCTTTTTACTGGTTATTGTGTTTTCCTTTGTGCAGGCAGCAATGGGAACCGAGACTGATGAAGAAGCTAAGTTGGTCCTGAAGAATAAACTGCTCATGGAGGCCATGACGGCTCAACTTAATCAATCTTTGGTCACCACAATGACTGAGATGATGAGGACCAACCTCAATGAGCTCTGCAGAGAGTTCAGGGAAGAAGTAAGAAGAGCTACTGGTCAAGGTCCCAACCGAGAGACTAGGAAAGAAGAAAGACCTCAGGCAACTCGACAAGAGCATACCGGCTCTGAAGAAACTGATAACTACTATGAACATATCAGTTCTTCCTCAAGACAAAGTCAAAGGAGACATAGACGTGGACAAGAGGGAATGACAAACCATAGAGATGAGCTTGCTGGTTTGAAGATCAAAATACCCCCTTTCCATGGTAAAGCTGATCTGGATGCCTATCTTGAATGGGAGAAGAAGATTGAGCTGGTCTTTCAGTGTAAGCAGTACACAAACCACAAGAAGATCCAGATAGCTGCTACTTAGTTCTATGACTATGGTCTAAGCTGGTGGGATCAGTACATTACTACCCGTAGAAGGAATGGTGAGGAACAAATTGAGACATGGACAGAGATGAAGTCTATCATGCGCAAGAGGTTTATTCCGAGTCATTACCATAGAGACTTGCACCACAGGCTCAGGAAGCTTACGTAAGGTTCAAGATCAGTGGAAGAATACTACCAGGAGATGGAGTTACTCATGCTAAGAGCTAGTATATCCGAGGATAGAGAAGCCACAATGTCAAGGTTTCTGTATGGTCTAAACCGAGAGATACAAGACAATCTTGAGATGCAACATTATGTGGAGTTAGAAGAGATGTTACACAAGCCAATTCTTGTGGAACAACAGCTCAAGAGTAAGGGACATTCACGAACCAGCTATGGATCCAACCTGTTACACAACACCAAGGAAGAGAAGTCAACTTATCCTAAGGAGTCTAAGCCATATCAGAAAGACAACAAGCCCTATCCGAGGGAAGAAACCAAACCAAGCAGTGCTCTTGACAAGGGCAAGGGCAAGGCTGAGGCTTCTAGTTCCAGAGCTCGTGATGTCAAGTGTTTCAAGTGCCAAGGACGAGGTCACTATGGCAATGAATGTACCAAGAAGAAACCGAAGAAGAGCATGAAGAAGGACCATTCCAAGGGAAGCTTTTAGTAGCAAGAAGGCTCCTAAGCTTCGAAACCAAGACTGAGGAGCTAGAGGAACGTGAGAACCTGTTCTATACCTGGTGCTTGGTCCAAGGGAAAGTATGCAGCCTCATAGTTGATGGAAGCAGTTTTGTGAATGCTGCTAGTGAGACAATGGTCAAGAAGTTGGGTTTGAAGGTTCAGAAGCATCCAAAACCTTACCGGCTACAATGGTTGAATTAAGAAGGCACCATGAAGGTTTCAAATCAAGTTCTCATTCCTTTAGCCATAGGGAGATATGAAGATGAAGTCTTGTGTGATGTTTTACCTATGGAAGCTGGTCGCATACTTCTTGGGAGACCTTGGCAATTTGATCGCCGAGTCATCCATGATGGTTTCACCAACAAGCACTCCTTTAAGTTCAAGGGTCGCAAGACTGTCCTGGTTCCCTTGATACCTAAGGAAGTTCAGCATGATCAGATTCAACTCCAAAAGAAGAAGGAGATTGATCTCAAACCTGCTGGAACTAAGCAGCCAAACTTCTATGCAAACATGGATGATATCAAAAGAACTATTTACTCTAAACAATAAGCTATCTTACTTGTGTTTAAAGAAACTCTCTTGCACTTAACAGATTCTACACCGGTGTATCCGAGGGAAATGGTTTCTCTTTTGCAGGAGTTTCAAGATATATTCCCAGAGGAAAATCCCATTGGGTTACCTCCATTGCGTGGGATTGAGCACCAGATAGACTTTGTTCCAGGATCTACACTTCTAAACCGACCAGCTTACAGAACCAATCCGGTTGAGACCAAGGAGTTGCAAAGAAAAGTAGAGGAACTCATGGGGAAGGGCTATATCCGAGAGAGTTTGAGCCCATGTGCTGTACCAGTGCTCCTTGTGCCTAAGAAGGATGGTACTTGGCGTATGTGTGTTGATTGTAGATCAATCAATAACATCACAGTGAAGTATCGCCACCCTATACCTAGATTAGATGATATGCTTGATGAATTACATGGTTCTTGCATCTTCTCTAAGATAGATTTGAAAATTGGTTATCATCAGATTAGGATGAAATAAAGAGATGAATGGAAAACTGCATTTAAAACTAAGCATGGTTGGTATGAATAGTTAGTTATGCCATTTGGATTGACAAATGCACCTAGTACATTCATGAGGTTAATGAATCATGTTCTTAGATCATTCATAGGTATTTCTGTTGTTGTATACTTTGATGATATATTAGTATATAGCAAGACCTTAGAAGATCATATAGAAAATCTTCGGGCTGTCCAAAATGTGTTGAGAAATGAGAAACTCTTTGCCAACTTAAAGAAGTGCACTTTTTGCACAGATAACTTGGTTTTCCTAGGTTTTGTTGTTAGTGCAGATGGAGTTAAGGTGGACGAGGAGAAGATCAAGGCCATCAAGGACTGGCCGAGCCCAACCACAGTAGGAGAAGTGAGAAGTTTCCATGGGCTTGCCGGGTTCTATAGGCGTTTTATGAGAGACTTTAGCACCATTGCAGCTCCATTAACTGAAGTAATCAAGAAGGATGTGGGATTCAAATGGGGAGAAGCACAAGAAACAGCATTCCAAACCCTTAAAGAGAAGCTTAATCAATCACCTCTCTTAATGCTCCCTGACTTTACTAAAACCTTTGAAATAGAATATGATGCCTCATGGATTGGAATCGGTGCTGTGTTGATGCAGGATAGGAAACCCATCCCCTACTTCAGTGAGAATCTTGGAGGAGCCACTCTTAACTATGCAACCTATGACAAAGAACTCTATGCCTTGGTGAGGGCCTTGCAAACATGGAAGCATTACTTGTGGCCCAAGGAGTTTGTCATCCACACTGATCATGAGTCCCTGAAGTATCTAAAAGGGCAGAGTAAGCTTAGTAAGAGACACGCAAGATGGGTTGAGTTCATTGATACATTCCCATACGTGATCAAATATAAACAAGGTAAGGAGAACATAGTTTCTGATGCATTATCTCGGAGGTATGTTCTCTTGACCACTCTTGATGCTAAGCTACTTGGTTTTGAGCAGATTAAAGATATGTATGATACTGACCTTGATTTCAAAGAAGCTTATGTGTCTTGTGAGAAGTTTGCTGCACGACACTACTTTAGACAAGATGGTTTCTTGTTTTATGATAACAGATTGTGTGTGCCTAATTGTTCTCTACGAGATCCCTTTGTTAGGGAATCCCATGGGGGCTGTCTAATGGGACACTTTGGGATTGCCAAGAACCTTAAAGTTTTGCAGGATCACCTCTATTGGCCACACATGAAGAGAGATGTGGAGAGAATCTGTGGAAGGTGTGCTACTTGCAAGCATACTAAGTCCCAAGTCTAATCCCAGGGTTTGTACACTCTTTTACCAATCCCACACCATCCCTGGAATGATATATCCATAGATTTCATTGTTAGATTGCCTAGGACTAGAACCGGAAAGGACTCCACATTTGTTGTTGTTGATAGGTTCTCTAAGATGGCACATTTCATAGCTTGTCATAAGACTGATGATGCATTGCATATTGCTAACTTCTTCTTTAAAGAGGTTGTTCGTTTACATTGCATGCCTAGGACTATAGTTTCTGATAGATATACTAAGTTTCTTAGTTACTTTTGGAAGACTCTTTGGTCTAAGGTAGGCACTAAGCTATTGTTTTCTACTACATGTCATCCACAAACTGATGGACAAACTGAAGTAGTTAATAGAACTCTAGGAGCACTCATGCGTGCATTCATCAGAAAGAACTTGAAAACTTGGGAAGAATACTTACCACATTGTGAATTTGCATACAATCGTGCCATGCATTCTGCTTCTAAGTATTCTCCTTTTGAAATTCTTTATGGGCTCAATCCCACCTCTCCTTTGGATCTAATGCCTTTACCTGAGTGTGAAAGGGTTAGTTTGGACGGTAAGAAGAAAGCTGAGATGGTCCAAAAAATCCATGAGAAGGCTAGACAAAACATTGAGCAGAAAACTAAGTTCTATGAGAAGCAAGCCAACAAGGGAAGGCGTGTGAAGCTCTTTGAAGTCGGTGACCAAGTTTTGCTTCACCTGAGGAAGGATATGTTTCCCAACGAGAGGAAGTCCAAGCTAATGCCACGGGTTGATGGACCCTTCGAGATCATCCACAAGATCAATGACAATGCCAATAAACTTGATCTCCAAGGTAAGTATAATGTATCAAATAGCTTCAATGTCACTGACTTGGCCCCTTTTGCTGTTGATGAACCAGATTTGAGGACAAATCCTTTTCAAGAGGGAGGGGATGATGTGATCATGGACCATATTACTAAAGATAGCAAAGAGAGCTTAGACGAGCCACATGATGCCACAATGCACCAGCAGCCTGGTGATGATGCTATGACCATTCCAGAAGGTCCCATGACCCGTTCCAGAGCCAAGAAACTTAAGGAGAATGTTGTAGGATTATTCACTTCACATCCACAACAAGAAGAAAATCTTGGACAAGGTTTGATCCGAGATGTCTTTATCACCATTCAAGCTATCTCTACATCAAGCTGAGTTAGTGTTTAGGCAAGACATTTGGTGTGTGCTCTTTTCCTTGTTTTTGGTTTTGTCCCACGAGGTTTTCCGGAGGAAGGTTTTTAACGAGGCCACGACTTGTCTTACAAATCAGCTAGGCCCTATCTCGGCCCAAGACTAGCAGAAGTCATTTATCTTTAAGCTTATGTTATATTTTAAACTATAGTTTTCCATTTTAATGTTTTCTAAACCCTAGAGAGTTTGTTCTTTGGTTTCTTCAGTTTAAGGGTTTTCCCAAACTCTATTGTACTCAAGCAATCGAATACTATCAAGCCTTATTTCTCTCTTGGCGGCTCTCTCTCTCTAGAAGTTGCCGAGTACCTTTCTGGTGTGTCATACCCATAGCCTTAAGGGTGTTTAACTTGGTGTGTTATATCCGAGTTAATCATCTAGGAGTATCAAGAGTTCATCCATCCCTCTTGTGTCGCCATTCAATCCACAAACTTTGAAGAACTTGAGTCTCTGATTCGTTCTTGCAAGGCTCTATCCTCCCAACAACCAAAGAAGCATCCTAGGGTCGTGTCACGGTCATCCTCAAAGGTCCCAACTACCTTCTCTGGTCACGCCTGGTGAAGACAGCCCTTGGTGGAAAGGGTTATGGAGTCACTGCATCTCAGGTTCTCCAAACTCCTCCAAAGTTGTCGCCTCTCAAGAGAGTTCATCCAGTGGTGATACTTGTTCTCTTACTGTCTCGGAAGAGAAATGGCAACAAGATGACTACATGGTCTTGACCTTTCTTCAAACCTCCTTAGAAAGATCTATCCTTGAAGCCTACTCATACTTTGAGAGTGCTAAAGAGCTTTGGGAAACCTTAAACAAGATCTATGGTAACATCTCTAACCTCAGCCGAGTCTTTGAAATAAAGAGAGCCATCAACAACCTGTCCCAAGAGAATGAGGGGTTCACGGTTCATCTAGGAAAGTTCAGAGCCCTTTGGTCTGAACTTGAGATGCTGAGACCTCAATCTATTGATCCAGAAGTGTTGAATGAAAGAAGGGAGGAAGACAAGGTTTTTCGTTTGCTCTTAACCCTCAGTCCTTCCTTCAATGACCTTATCAAACAAATCCTAAGGTCTGAGAAGCTTCCCACGCTTGAAGAGGTGTGTTCCCAAGTCAAAAAGGAGGAGGGTTCACAAAGGTTGTCTGAAGCAAAGGAGAGCCCTCTCCTTGCATCACAAGCTGAAGCAGTTCCTCAGTCAAACAAGGCGGCTTACAAGAGGGAGGACATGAGGGGTCTCAAGTGCGAACATTGCAAGAGGGATGGACACACCAAGGAGAGGTGTTGGGTGCTTAACCCACACCTCAAAACTGCCAAGTTCAGATGAGCCATGTCCATGGAGGTTCAAGGGATCAGCTCAGATTCCTTGGGTTGTAAGCAAACCTCCTAAACCCTTAATAAGAGCTTGTGTCTTTGTTTAGTTGTGCATTTGAGTGGTGTTTGTGTCCCAAGATCTCCTGGCTTGTTCATTGCATTATAGTGTGTTCCTCGTCGCTTTTGTCATAGCTTATCCATCATGGTTGTCTTGAATCATTTAGAAGTTGTCTAAGCTCTTGTTTCATGGTTTTGATAATCTGTTTTGCATAAGTTTATCTCATTCTGTCTAAGTTCAATACGGTTGCATTCGTGTTCTAATGCCTTTGTTTAATCCATCAGTGTCCCTTGCATCATTTAGAAGCTGTCTAGGTTGCTTGCATCATTGGTTTTGATTGGAACTAGTGTGCATAGTCTCTTGTAGCTCTCGGATTGAACCTAGTGCATTCATATAGTATTGTTGAGTTGTTGCATTCATCTATTGCTGCATAAAATTAAAGCCTAAAGTGTCAGTGTATTATTGAAAGCATACATAGCACTTTATAGATTGAAAATGCTTGATCTTGTTCCTGTGATTAGGTTGTTTCAAGATCATAGCTTGTTGGGGCATTGGTGATCAAGCCGAATGTGTTATCTTGGTTTGGTCCCAATGGGATGATCTAATCTTGCATTGAGTTGTGGTGATGTTAGGTACTCAGGATACAGTGACAAACTAAACCAATGTGACAAGAGAATGGTCTAATGCCATTGCATACCAACACTGGACAAGTCAGTCCATAACTACAGGAAGTGTAGTGTGATTGAGTATGCAATGAGAGGTTGATGCCATTGTATGATACCACTTGGATGTGTCAGTCCCAAAGTCTACAAGAAGTGTAAATTGGGATATCATACAATGAGAGACTACCTTGTGAGGCCTCTTAAGGTGATTCAAACACCATTTGTTCCTGGTATAAGGAAGAGAGCCGAAACTCACAAGGGTTAGGACATCAAGTCTTGTAAAGACTGATGGTTCCTCAAGACCATGGACTGTATACACTCATCTCACAAGCTTAGCTCCCCCCATAGTCTCGGAGTTAAGCTTGAGGGGGAGTCTAAATATACATGATCCATGGTCCAGTATCAAGCCGTGCAAGGACTTCAACAAAGGATCAACCAACCGGTTCTAGGCAGTGGCAGGTCTATACAAAGAGACTGTTCAGAGCAGTCTTGGTTGGGTGTCCATGAAAGCTCAGTTTCAATGCGGCCTCTGTGTAAAGGTGATTGAAAACTGAAGCTGAAGGTTCCACAGAACCACCCCCCCCCCCATCAAGTTGGTGTTGCCATGAAGAGGTTGCAACCGGCTAAGTGTGAGGGATTCAAGTGACAAAGCAGTCACTCCTCATCCAAACAAAAGGGAAGTAACTTGAACTTAATCTATTACAAGTCATTCATCATTTCTTCTTGAATATCGAAATGGTTCTTAAGATGCTTGAATAGATTGGTTCTGATTGTTATGGTTAATGGAATAAGTTCTAAGTTGAAACCATCATTGGTATCTTGCTTCATTTGGAATATTGTCTAAGTTGCTAGAATCTCTGGTTTTGTTTAAACTTTGAGCCTTGCCTAAGTTCTTATTCTTGTGGATATTCTTGATAAGTACTGATGCACCTTTGGGATAATGTATCAGGTACCATTACCGGTGCTTGAGCCTCACAGAAGATGATCATGTTCGTTTCCTAGCTTCTCTAAAGGTGGCCTTGGAGTTAGTTGAGAGGGGGAGACCCAAACCGGGTCTATGAAGAGGTCAAGCCGAGTTCTATGAGTCTGCAAGCCTTGTGTTGTTGGCTGCACGAGTTTAGGCCACGATCCAGAGTTCTTTGTGTCCAACCGCACTGGTTCTAAGGCACAGAGGCTCAATGGCCAATCCCTAGGCCTTGAATGAACTTACTCTTTTTCCTTGCCAAGGATTTATCCCTAAGGAGGGTTTTCTTTGGTAAGGTTTTAATGAGGAGGGAATTCAGGGTTCCAAGCTTGACTCAGGATCTATAGAGTCAAGCTTGAGGGGGAGTGTTAACCTGAAGTGATAAACCATCTCACTAAAGGTTAATGTGCAAAGCTTGGGAAAAACCCACTTTGAGACTGATCAAGGTCTAAGGAGGGTCCATAAGCTTATGCAGAGCTAGAACAAGATTCAAGAGGGGTTTACTATGAAGGAAGAAGGCTTGGGAGAAGTTTGGGATCATTTGGGTCAATGTGCAAAGTTAGGGCGTCCGTATTGTACGGCCGTACGGACTGTACAGACCGTACAGACGGGTTGACCCGAGAAACTTTATTCTCGACCATTTAGGAACATTTTGAGTTTCTGCAAAAATAGGGCAAAAGTGTACGGACCAGACCCTAAATCCGTACACTCCCATGGATTACCTTGCATCCCAAGTCATAGAGAAGCTTGAGAAGAAAGAGTCTCGGATGGTTTATGGAAGAAGGAGGGATCAAATGGCATCTTGGGAAAGGATCTGCGAGATGCTGCTTGTTGTGGATAAGGTTTATGCCTTTACAGGCTGGAAAGGAAGGGGAGCTTGGACTATGAACCTGGACTGTTCACTGGATAGATGCATGGACCTTGGTGGCCGATTCTCAGCCAATTTTCACCCTTGCCTAACCAGGCTGTCTTCAAGTGTGTACAGCTCCTAGTCCATTTATTTCAAACCTTCCCTTGACTCCACATGCTTGCGCTGATATTTTGTAAACCCTAGACTACCTCATTTATCTATTTATACTCTTGTAATGTCGAGTTGAATAATTAAGTTGAGAGTTTTTCCTCTTCATAATCTCTTAGTCTCTTACTCTCTCTATTCTCAAATGTCTGGTTACTTAGTCTCTTAATCTCTCATATACTCTCTTAGTCTCTCACGAATCTCTCTCACTCTTTCATCAATCTCGTTCCTCATTATCATCAAGTCTCATCTTCTTCATCTCCATACTCGTTCATCATCACTCAAGCACTTGTTCTCTGAAAACTTTCATACTTAAGTTACTCATAATCTCTTATTCTCTCAGATTCTCTTCATAGTCTTCACTTATACTTCATTACTTGCATTCACTCTTCATCACTTACTCTTTCCTTCTCTTTGGTTCAAACAGAACCAGGATCTTCTTGTCAGTTTAATCTACCTATTCATCTTCTTTTCTCACACTAGCACCCTAATACACATTCAAGAAGTGAACAAGGAATGGCCTTTTAACAATCAAACATCACACAAGACTTTTAAGCGACCTGGAACAGTATCTAGCAAGCTTTATAAAGAACCCCCGGACAAGAACACACACCACACCACACAGCCATATCAAAAAGACTTAAGTTTTATACAAGGGAAGGAAGTTATCTTACAATCAAGGAACCTGAGCTGGTTCCTTGAACCACTATGGTTAAACGATTCATAAATGGACAAATTCTGGGTTGTAGATTTGTGAACCAACATCTCCTTCTTTGTGTGATCTTCCCTTGACTCCATCATGCCAAAAGACACCAACTTTCTCCATGTTTGAGTCGCCTACACCAAGATCCAAGTTGAAAGTTTCCTTCTTTAAAAAGGTTTCTCCTTGGACAGTGAGGAAGAACGGCTTGGACAAGCTTCCACTGACCTTCTTTCTTCAGAACAAACATGGGAGAGGAGGATGAACTGAGAATAGCTTTTGGGCATGCCATGGATGATAAAGTTTCCATCTTGAAGGGTTTAAACGACTGGCTAGACAGAAGCTTCTTCATTAGTTTAAAAATGGCATGGGAGAGAACTTGAACTTGTGGATGCTGATGAACCAGGTTCTGATGAACCTGGCTCTGATACCATGAAAGTTTATCAGAGTTCAGGCCGTGGATTGTGTGAGGAGAACCAACCTCAACAGGTTCAGACTGATCTTATAATAACGAGAAGAAAAGAAGACTTGATGAGAGAATAAGATTGTAGATAAGACTAAGAGAATAAAGAGACTAAAGAGAGATTCGTGAGATTTGAAGAACAAAGATTTAGAACCCAGAAAAGATTAGTAAGTGTTGTATTTTCACCAGAGTATGTAAATCTGGGTTTGTGTGTGATGAACAAGCCTTTAAGGCAATGATGAACACGAAATGATGAAGAGAAAGGGTTCTAGTTTACTTGTGTTTAATTGAATCAGAATCAGAGATTAAAAGAGACTCAGAGAGAATAAAGAGAATAAGAAAGGGGTAGACTAAGGAGGATTCGATCCAAGAAACTACAAGCTTTTCATTATGAAGTAGAGAGGGGTTTTCCCCCCTTACTCCCTTGATGATTACAATCGACATAGATGAGCATATATAGAGAAATGGGGAAGCATTTGGTTTACAATTAGGTTTAGACCAAGCATGTGCAGTCAGCAAGAGTATAGGCGCCACTTTTGAATTGCATGGTCCAGATTGCTCACATGCTTGGGACAGGCTGTCAAAGACAGCCTTTCCTTTGCTTTTGGGCGAGTGGATAAGGTAATCCATAAGCTCTACTTTTGCTTTATGGTAAGTGGATAACCTTACCTACAAACAGTCACCTTTACTCAGCACCTTCCTGGAAACTTCCTCTCCTCTTCCTTTTGGCAGATGGAATATCCTAAGCATCTTCTTTACTCTCCTAAACCTCCCTTGGATAGCAAGTCTTTGCCTTTCCTAAACCTTTCTTGCCGCACACGTTTAGATGTTGCCTTGGGTTACACGCCTTGGTCATTTTAGGGTCACTTGATGTACCCTAACCTTCCCAAGCCTCAAAACCATCTTCAAGGATCAAATGTTTGAGTCTAAATGTTTCTGGGTCGAGTTTGGTCCGTACGGATCCGTACGGTCCGTACAGTCCGTACGGCTGTACGGCCATATGTACAACTCACCCAAACATTGCCCATTTGATCCCTACTCTTCACCAAAGCTTCCCAAGGTCTTTCTTGGACTTCCTCTTGATGTTCCTCAGTCTCTTGCACACTCATAAGCTGTCCACAGCCTTCTCCATACTCGTTGCACAAGATCATTCACACCACTCTATCTTTTTTTGCTCCATCTAATGTCTCACAAGTTCACACTTGTTTTATTGTCAACTCTTCAAGTTAACACTCCCCCTCAAGCTTGACTCTAGTGATCCTAAGTCAAGCTTGGAACCTTGAAGCATCTCCTCATTAAAAACCTTATCAAAGAAAACCTTTTTGGGATAAAACCTTGATAAGGAAAAGAGTAATATCTCCAAGGCCTAGGGATTGGCCAGTGAGTTCTTTGTGTCTCAACCAGTGTGGTAGACACAAAGAACTCTGGATCATGGCTTAACTGTGGTCTACGCTAATTCGACTTGAATTGCTCACCACTAACTCTTCTTGAGCTCATCTAGCTCATCTCATACTGATCTTGGTCTCTCCCCCTTTCACCCAACATCTTGTTGGGTTAAGTGCTCGGATTACCAAGATACATCCTCCATTGAATACCTTCTTAATTCTCTGCCTTGGTTTCTTCTTCTTCTTGAATAACCACCAAGGACTCCATCTTCACAGATCATTGAAGCTTCTCAATACTCCCCGTCAAGCTTGACCATATGGAACAAGTCAAGCTTGGAAGGATAGCTTCATGATCTTGATCAACACACCACTGCCCACTCCTTTCTGATCTCGCCACCTTGAATGGAATGCTGGAAGATACCTCAGCTAGCTCTTCAACCAACTCACTTCAGAAGCCGCATTTTAGAGTCACCTTCTTCTTCACACAGCCAAGAGTGCTCTGACCACTCTCTTGTCTAGACTCGCCAATGTCTAAACCCGGAAGACTCCATCTTCTATTCCTGGTGCAATGGTGAGGAGGAACCAGGTCTGAACTTAGATCATCAGGTAGATCACTCAAGTCCCCACCTCAAGCTTGAATTGAGTCTAGGTTCAAACTTGAAAGTTAGCCTGAATGAGCATCCAAACCAGGAGCACACCACCCCAACAGCTGCGCTTAAACCACTGGTCCACCTCCATGTCTTCATCTTCAAGTACCCATGGATCACCGACCTTCCTCATGACTTTGGTGGTGACCTTCTTCTTCTTGTGTGCCTTGAACCAGGAGCTCAACAACCTTCATGGCATGCACTTCTTATAACCGGCTACTACACCAAGAACCTTCCCATTACTCCACACAATGGACCAAGTCTTCCTCTTGTCTTGGATAGGTACTGAACAAAGCACACTCCTTGTGAACCTGAAACAATACTCAAACTCCAAACAAGATAAGACACATTTGCATTGGGATCAAACCTTGACTAATGATGCAACCCTGATCAGCTATCCAACCTTGGACGAGCTGAAACCAGCTGATGACACTGAGGACAAGCTGAAACCAACTAAGGAGACTGAAGTTGAGCTGAAACCAGCTGAAGTTACTAAGGATAAGCTGAACCAGCTGGATGAATTGAGTGACTTAGCGCTGGGCGAGCTGGATGAGAGTGACATAGAATCAGGAGCTGGAAAGGAGCTGATTGAGAGTGACACTCAACCAGGAGCTGGAAAGGAGCTGAGTGAGAGTGACACTGATCCAGGAGCTGCTTGGCCCAAACTTATTGCTGATTTTGATCTGCCTTTCTCAGTCCAAAAGAAATTCAAAACCAAGTTAAACATCCATTATCATTTGCTGATGGGCCAGACCCGAAATTCAAGTCCAAGAACCCAGCTGAAGCTGTTTTGGATCAAGTGGCCCAAGAAGAAGTGTTGCAGCCCATGGGAAGTTCATAACAAATTCATATTGGGTTTGTTTCAAGCCAAATTCGACCAGCCCTTCTTCCAGTCCATTTCAAATCTATTCTCAGTAAGAATACCCAGAAGGAGTCAAAAAGAAGTCCTGGTCGTGGCATGCCAAGAGTCATTCCACAAATACACTTATTCTGGTCCAAAGTCAAGTCCACATTCCTAGTTTCTAAATTTCTTAATTTCTACACTTTGTGTTTTCAATTCTACACTTTGTCTTTTCATTTATACAACTTGTAAGTCCTATATAAGGGGATGCACGACCAGAATAAGATTCATTCACCTTTTTATCAAAAATCTCTCTAAATCTGTGAATCTCTTGTTCATCCATGAACATTGATTGCTAGGAGTTCATTCTCTGGAAACAAAACTTGACACGACCCTAGGATGCTTCTTTGGTTGCTGGGAGGATAGATCCTTGCAAGAACGAATCAGGGACTCAAGATCTTCAAGGTGTGTGGATTGAATGGTAACACAAGAGGGATGATAGAACTCTTGATACTCCTAGATGATTAGCTCGGATATAACACACCAAGTTAAACACCCTTAAGGCTCTGGATATAACACACCAGAGAGACACTCGACAAACTTCTAGAGAGAGAGAGCCGTTAAGAGAGAAATAAGACTTGATAATATTCGATTGCTGGAGTACAATAGGGTTTGTGGAAACCCTTAAATAAAAGAAACCAGAGAACAAACTCTCTAGGGTTTCGAAAACATAAAATGGAAAACTATAGTTTAAAATATAACATAAGCTAAAGATTAATGAACCTCTGGTAGTATTGGGCCGAGATAGGGCCTAGGTGATTTGTAAGACAAGTCATGGCCTCGTTAAACACCTTCCTCCGGAAAACCTCATGGGAAAAAAAACAAAAGCAAGGAAAAGAGCACACACCAAATGTCTTGCCTAGACACTAACTCAGCTTGATGTAGAGATAGCTTCAATGGTGATCAAGATATCTCGAATCAAACCTTGTCCAAGACTTTCTTCTTGTTTTGGATGTGAAGTGAGTAATCCTACAACAGTCTCCTGAAGTTTCTTGGCTCTGGAACGGGTCATGGGACCTTCTGGAATGGTCATAGCATCATCACCAGGCTGCTGGTGCATTGTGGCATCATGTGGCTCGTCTAAGCTCTCTTTGCTATCTTTAGTAATATGGTCCATGATCACATCATCCCCTCCCTCTTGAAAAGGATTTGTCCTCAAATATGGTTTATCAACAATAAAAGGGACCAAGTCGGTAACATTGAAGCTATTTGATACATCATACTTACCTTGGAGATCAAGTTTATAGGCATTGTCATTGATCATGTGGATGATCTCGAAGGGTCCATCAACCCTTGGCATTAGCTTGGACTTCCTCTCGTTGGGGAACCTATCCTTCCTCTCGTTGGGGAACCTATCCTTCCTTAGGTGAAGCCAAACTTGGTCACCGACTTCAAAGAGCTTTACACGCCTTCCCTTGTTGGCTTGCTTGTCATAGAACTTAGTTTTCTGTTCAATATTTTGTCTAGCCCTCTCATGGATTTGTTGGACCATCTCAGCTTTCTTCTTACCGTCCAAACTAACCCTTTCACACTCATGTAAAGGCATTAGATCCAAAGAAGAGGTAGGATTGAACCCATAAACAATTTCAAAAGGAGAGTACTTAGAGGCAGAATGCATGGAATGATTTTATGCAAATTCACAATGTGGTAAGTAGTCTTCCCATGTTTTCAAGTTCTTTCTGATGAATGCACGCAGGAGTGTTCCTAGAGTTCTATTAACTACCTCAGTTTGTCCATCAGTTTGTGGATGACATGTAGTAGAAAACAACAACTTAGTGCCTAGATTAGACCAAAGAGTCTTCCAAAAGTAACTAAGAAACTTAATATACCTATCAGAAACTATAGTCCTAGGCATGCCATGTAAACGAACAACCTCTTTAAAGAACAAGTTAGCAATATGCAATGCATCATCAGTCTTATAAAATGCTATGAAATGTGCCATCTTAGAGAACCTATCAACAACTACAAATATAGAGTCCTTTCCGGTTCTAGTCCTAGGCAATCCAACAATGAAATCCATGGATATATCATTCCAAGGATGGTGTGGAATTGGTAAAGGAGTGTACAAACCCTGGGATTGGACTTGGGACTTTGCATGCTTGCAAGTAGCACACCTTCCACATATTCTCTCCACATCTCTCTTCATGTGTGGCCAATAGAAGTGATACTACAAAACTTTAAGGGTCTTGGCAATCCCAAAATGTCCCATTAGACTGCCCCCATGGGATTCCCTAACAAAGAGAAATCGTAGAGAACAATTAGGCACACACAATCTGTTATCATAAAACAAGAACCCATCTTGTCTAAACTAGTGTCCTGCAGCAAACTTCTCACAAGACACATAAGATTCTTTGAAATCAAGGTCCGTATCATACATATCTTTAATCTGCACAAAACCTAGTAGCTTAGCATCAAGAATGGTCAAGACAACATACCTCCGCGATAATGAATCAACAACTATGTTCTCCTTACCTTGTTTATATTTGATCACCTAAGGGAATGTCTCAATGAACTCAACCCATCTTGTGTGTCTCTTACTAAGCTTACTCTGCCCTTTTAGATACTTTAGGGACTCATGATCAGTGTGGATGACAAACTCCTTGGGCCATAAGTAATGCTGCCATGTTTGCAAGGCCCTCACCAAGGCATATAGTTCTTTGTCATAGGTTGCATAGTTAAGAGTGGCTCCTCCAAGCTTCTCACTGAAGTAGGCGATGGGTTTCCTATCCTGCATCAACACAACACCAATTCCAATCCCTGAGGCATCACATTCAATCTCAAATGTTTTAGTAAAGTCGGGAAGCATTAAGAGAGGTGATTGAGTAAGCTTCTCTTTAACGTTTTGGAATGCGGCTTCTTGTGCTTCTCCCCACTTGAATCCTACATCCTTCTTGATCACTTCTGTCAATGGAGCTGCAATGGTGCTAAATTCTCTCACAAAACGCCTATAGAACCCAGCAAGCCTGTGGAAACTCCTCACTTCTCCTACTGTGGTTGGGCTCGGCTAGTCCTTGATGGCTTTGATCTTCTCCTCGTCCACCTTAACTCCATCTGCACTCACAACAAACCTAGGAAAACCAAGTTATCTGTGCAAAAAGTGCACTTCTTCAAGTTGGCAAAGAGTTTCTCATTTCTCAACACATTTAGGACAGCCCTAAGATGTTCTATATGATCTTCTAAAGTCATGCTATATACTAAGATTTAATCAAAGTATACAACAAAAAAAATGCCTAGGAATGATCTAAGAACATGATTCATTAACCTCATGAATGTACTAGGTGCATTTGTCAATCCAAATGGCATAACTAACTATTCATACCAACCATGCTTAGTTTTAAATGCAGTTTTCCATTCATCTCTTTATTTCATCCTAATCTGATGATAACCAATTTTCAAATCTATCTTAGAGAAGATGCAAGAACCATGTAATTCATCAAGCATATCATCTAATCTAGGTATAGGGTGGCGATACTTCACTGTGATGTTATTGATTGATCTACAATCAACACACATACGCCAAGTACCATCCTTCTTAGGCACAAGGAGCACTGGTACAGCACATGGGCTCAAACTCTCTCGGATATAGCCCTTCTCCATGAGTTCCTCTACTTGTCTTTGAAACTCCTTGGTGTCAACCGGATTGGTTCTGTAAGCTGGTCGGTTTGGAAGTGTAGATCCTGGAACAAAGTCTATCTGGTGCTCAATCCCACGTAATGGAGGTAACCCAATGGGATTGTCTTCTGGAAATACATCTTGAAACTCGTGCAAAAGAGAAACCATTTCACTCGGATACACTGGTGTAGAATCTGTTAAGTTCAAAAGAGTTTCTTTAAACACAAGTAAGATAGCTGATTGTTTAGAGCGAAGAGTTCTTTTGATATCACCCATGTTTGCATAGAAGTTTGGTTGCTTAGTTCCAGCCGGTTTGAGATCAATCTCCTTCTTCTTTTGGAGTTGAATCTGATCATGCTGAACTTCCTTGGGTGTCAAGGGAACCACGACAGTCTTGCGGCCCTTGAACTCAAAGGAGTGCTTGTTGGTGAAGCCATCATGGATGACTCGGCGATCAGATTGCCAAGGTCTCCCAAGAAGTATGTGACCAGCTTCCATAGGTAAAACATAACACAAGACTTCATATTAATATCTTCCTATGGCTAAAGGGATGAGAACTTGATTTGAGACCTTCATGGTGCCTTCTTCATTCAACCATTGTAGCTGGTAAGGTTTTGGGTGCTTTTGAACCTTCAGACACAACTTCTTGACCATTGTTTCACTAGCAGCATTCACACAACTGCCTCCATATCCAATGAGGCTGCAAACTTTTCCTTGGACCAAGCACCGGGTATAGAACAGGTTCTCACGTTGCTCTAGCTCCTCAGTCTTTGTTTGCAAGCTTAGGAGCCTTCTTGCGACTTAAAGCTTCCCTTGGACTGGTCCTTCTTCATGCTCTTCTTCAGTTTCTTCTTGGTCAGACTCGGTGTTGTCATCTTCTGAGGCATACTCACCATCTTCCAGTAGGATCATGAATCTCTTGTTGGTACATTCATTGGCATAGTGACCTCGTCCTTGGCACTTGAAACACTTGACATCCGAGCTCTGTAACTAGAAGCCTTAGCCTCTCCCTTGCCCTTGTAAAGAGCACTGCTTGGTTTGGTTTCTTCCTTCGGATAGGCCTTGTTTTCTTTCTGATATGGCTTAGAATCCTTAGGATAGGTTGACTTCTCTTCCTTGGTGTTGTGTAACCGGTTGGATCCATAGCTTGTTCGTGAATGTCCCTTACTCTGAGCTGTTGTTCCACAAGAATTGGCTTGTGTAACATCTCTTCTAACTCCACATAATGTTGCATCTCAAGATTGTCTTGTATCTCTCGGTTTAGACCATACAGAAACCTTGACATTGTGGCTTCTCTATCCTCGGATATACTAGCTCTTAGCATGAGTAACTCCATCTCCTGGTAGTATTCTTCCACTGATCTTGAACCTTACGTAAGCTTCCTGAGCCTGTGGTGCAAGTCTCTATGGTAATGACTCGGAATAAACCTCTTGCGCATGATAGACTTCATCTCTGTCCATGTCTCAATTTGTTCCTCACCATTCCTTCTACGGGTAGTAATGTACTGATCCCACCAGCTTAGACCATAGTCATAGAACTAAGTAGCAGCTATCTGGATCTTCTTGTGGTTTGTGTACTGCTTACACTGAAAGACCAGCTCAATCTTCTTCTCCCATTCAAGATAGGCATCCGGATCAGCTTTCCCATGGAAGGGGGTATCTTGATCTTAAAACCAGCAAGCTCATCTCTCTAGTTTTTACTTCCTTCTTGTCCACGTCTAGGTCTCCTTTGGCTTTGTCTTGATGAAGAACTGATATGTTCATATGTGTGATTAGTTTCTTCAGAGCCGGCATGCTCTTGTCGAGTTGCATTAGGTCTTTCTTCTCTCCTAGTCTCTCGGCTGTGACCTTGACCAGTAGCTCTTCTTACTTCCTCTCTGAACTCTTTTCGGAGCTCATTGAGATTGGTGCTCATCATCTCGGTCATAGTTGCTACTATAGACTGATTCAGTTGAGCAGTCATGGCTTCCATGAGCAGCTTGTTCTTCCGGACTAACTCGGCTTCTTCTTCTTGTCTCGGTCCCCATTGCTGCCTGCACCAAGGGAACACAATAACCAGTAAATAGATTCAAGGTAATCACGAGAAGCAAAACGGAAAAAGCTCACAGAAGAATTTCTTGCTCGGCAAGGTGATTTATACGGCTGACTTAAGCAAAAAAAAACTAGGGCTTTCGCCTAAAAATCAAAAAAGGAAAGTGCACAAAACTCTTCTAGAAACCCTAAACAAAATCGAACAGCCCTAAACAATCCTTGTTCTACTTTTGTTCAAGATGATTAAAGAGTTTTGCGGCTGAAACAAAAAGATTTAAAGGGAAAAGAGACTTCCCTAACCAAAGTTACTCTGATACCACATGACACGACCCTAGGATGCTTCTTTGGTTGCTGGGAGGATAGATCCTTGCAAGAACGAATCAGGGACTCAACCTCTTCATGGTTTGTGGATTAAATGGTGACACAAAAGGGATAATAAAACTCTTGATACTCCTAGATGATTAGCTCAAATATAACACACCAAGTTAAACACCCTTAAGGCTCTGGATATGATACACCAGAGAGACACTTGACAAACTTCTAGAGAGAGAGAGAGCCATCAAGAGAGAAATAAGACTGGATAATATTCGATTGCTTGAGTACAATAGGGTTTGTGGAAACCCTTAAATAAAAGAAACCAGAGATCAAACTCTGTAGGGTTTCGAAAACATAAAATGGAAAACTATAGTTTAAAATATAACATAAGCTAAAGATAAATGAACTTCTGGTAGTCTTGGGCCGAGATAGGGCCTAGGTGATTTGTTAGACAAGTTGTGGCCTTGTTAAAAACCTTCATCCGGAAAACCTCGTGGGACAAAACCAAAAGCAAGGAAAAGAGGACACACCAAATGTCTTGCCTAAACACTAACTCAGTAGAGATAGCTTGAATGGTGATCAAGATATCTTGGATCAAACCTTGTCAAAGACTTTCTTCTTGTTGTGGATGTGAAGTGAGTAATCCTACAACAGTCTCCTTAAGTTTCTTGGCTCTTGAACGGGTCATGGGACCTTCTGAAATGGTCAAAGCATCATCACTAGGCTGCTGGTGCATTGTGGCATCATGTGGCTCGTCTAAGCTCTCTTTGCTCTCTTTTGTAATTTGGTCCATGATCACATCCAAACTTGTCTTTGATCACAAACAGGGTTCATTCTCTTGATCTTAGACATATCTACACAAGATCTGATCAGTCCATAGATCATTTCTGAAGATCGCCCAATCAATCCACCCATCAACTAATCATCAAGTTTGATCACCAATGTCACAAGCTTTGCACTTAGACAGCATCTCATCATCATCGAGATCCATCTAATGCAAGCTTACCACTCTCTAAATGCTTTCACAAAGCACTTAGGCAAACAATCCCTTCCTTAAACGACCCTTAGACAATAGTCTAGGTGTCTCAACCTTAAGGAAGCCCCAATGACAAGAGTATGCAACAGCCTTATCCTATTTACTTCATGAATGCAATCCGGATTAGATACAACTATCTATCATCCTAGCAAGACATTCATTTAGAACAGAGACTAAGCATCAATGTCATTTCCAAACACCAGACCCAAATGCTTCACTTTTAATCAGTTCTATTCATGTATGCAAGCAGATTCAGAACATACTATGTAATATCATGTCAAGCAACATTTAGAACTGCAGTAAGCACTTTAAACACTCAACCATTCAAAACGAGTCATCTAAACATCCTGGGATAGATCCTAAACAATCATATTTAGCAATCTTAACACATCCTCAGGTCTCAAATGTTAGAATTATGAAAGTATGATGAGAATAGAAGATAATGGTCGAGTTTGGTTGAGAATGAGTGAAGAACAAGAGAGATGAACTCAAGAACACATTTCTGGAGAAAGAGAGTATGGCAAGAGAGAAAAAGGAAGATTCTCACTCCTTGATTTGACTCATTAGGTTGCATACAGATTATATAGAGACATAAAAAAATGACATAAAGAATAAACAAAGGGAAAACAATATAATAATGCTCTCTGATCCAGTGAAAGTGACAGGACACGAACAGCTCTCTTCTTAAGCTTAACATGTGACTTTCTTCCATATTTGAATTTGCATCCAGCCAAACTCACTCCCAACGGTCTCATTAGCCTCTGAAGGTATTCTGGACGAGTTCCATCAGTTCCTTGCCTCTCAAGGAAAGTTAGGGCAGATTTGGTTACTTGTGATCCAAGACTGTACGGGATGTCTTCTCTCTCAAGTAACCGCAGCATCTGATCTTCTCTTTGTCTTCTCTTGTCAATGCATCTTCTTCTCTTTGGTTCTTCATCTCAACACTCCCCCTAAAGCTTGAACCTAGGAACTGATCAGGCTTGGAAACATGAAGAACCTCCCTCATTAAAACCTTAGTGTGAAAAAGCCTAGTGGTATAAAAACACACCAAGGAAAAAGAGTAGGGGTCTCCATGCTAAGAGAGTCAGTGAGATGTGAGGTCTATGAGTCCCAACTTAGAGTGGACGAACTCACAGACTTTGGTGCTTGCTACCTTGGTGAAAATGTCAGCAAGCTGGTCTACACTTCTTGTGTAACAAGGTAGGATGATTTGCTACTCCACAGCTTGTCTAACTTTGTGGCAGTCTAGTTCAATATGCTTGGTTCTTTCATGGAAGACTGAGTTGCTGGCAATATGAATGGCAGCCTGATTATCACAGTGCATTGTAATAGGTGTTGTAGTCTCAATACCCAAGTCTCCAAGCAATCCCTTTATCCAAATTAACTCATTGGTAAGCTTCCTCATGGCTCTATACTCAGCTTTAGCACTTGAACATGACACAACCTACTGCTTCTTGCTCTTCCAAGTTACCAAATTGCCTCCAATGAAGCTGCAATAACCAGTAGTTAATCTCCTATCAACTCTGTCTCTTGCCCAATCAGCATCACAATAGCCTACAATCTCTGTGCTTTCATTGCAAGCTATCCATACACCCTGACCAGGAGCCTCTCTCAGATATCTCATGATTCTTTCCACCATGTTCCAATGATGAACCTTAGGCGCCTGCATGTGTTGACTGACTTGGTTCACTGCAAAGCAGATATCTGGCCTTGTAATGGTTAGATAAATTAGTTTCCCAACCATTCTCCTATACTGCTTCACATCACCATAAGGTTTGTCCTCAAACTCCACCTCTCTAAGTACTTTGTGTTGAAAAGAAGCAATAAGAAGACAAGAAGGAAAAAGGGTTCAGATGGTTGCAAGATCACTTGGTCCTTACAGACTTGGAACACAAGTCTGTCCGTACAAGCCTTGATGATCAAGCAACCTTTCTGGTCCCAAATAACTTAGAAGAAAAGGAGAAGAAGAAGGATCTCGTCTGGTTCAAGTTTAAAGAGAGGTGGGCAAGAAAAGAATTAAAAAGTATTAAGGATAAGCCTTCCAGCATTTGGTGTCTTGTCCCTTTCATGGACCACTGCCTCGTCCACTGCACTATCTAGACTTTTGACCAGTCTATCCACCAGCCTGACTCTTCCCAGACCTTGACCAGAGCACCTGATTATATGTTTATTTCTCTTGTCTTGTTTATCCAGAATTGTCTTTAAATAATGTTGTATTGTAACTCTTTGTAGACAAGAAATAAGAAACTAATTTTCTTCATACTCTTTCTCTCTCTCTCTCGTCCAGAATCTCTCTCTCTCTCTCTCTCTCTCTTGTTTGTCAAAATGTTCTCTATAATCTTCAATTAAACTCTCTCTGATTATGTAATTCTCACATGGTATCAGAGCTGTATGCTCTTCAGATGTAAATCTCTCTACTATTTTCACTTATTTCCGCAATTCTTTGAGTTTATTTCTAGTTTTGGCAAAGTTCATCTTGTTCTTCAGCTCTTCATCATTTCCAGCTCCAGAAATTTCCAAAAATGGAAAAGATGATTTTGACCAAGAAAATGAAGAAGGAGAATCTCATTCCAGTGACCCTAGAGGGTCCTAACTATCTTTTATGGTCAAGAGTGGCCAGAGTTACCTTGGGAAGTCATGGACTTTGGGACAGCCATATCATGGAGGCTGAAGCTTCAAAGAGGATGGCTCAAGAGGATAGTCAGGCTACTTGCCTAAACCATGAAGACAAGTGGGTTCAAGAGGAACAGCAAACACTTGGAATTATACACAGCTCTCTATCTGAACAGATCTTGGAGTCTATGGGAGAAGCTTCAAAATGTTAATGGGAATCTATGGGAGAGTCTTCAAGGTGTTTTTGAGCAAGACAAAGTTTTCAGTCTTCTCCTAAACCTGGATTCGCCCTGCAATAGTCAGATAAGTTCTATCATTCAAGAAAGGAAGCTTCCAAGTTCCCTAGGAAGC
The DNA here is from genome assembly GCA_905132765.1 of Moricandia arvensis. Classification (NCBI taxonomy): domain Eukaryota; kingdom Viridiplantae; phylum Streptophyta; class Magnoliopsida; order Brassicales; family Brassicaceae; genus Moricandia; species Moricandia arvensis. The sequence goes on along the minus strand of CAJHQP010000188.1, from coordinate 23,166 downwards.
CAGCCAAGTACATTTAAGCTCAAGGAGTTTGAGCATCAAGTAATTATAGGAAGAACCATGTTGTAACATCACGAGTTGTGATATATGAAAAAGGCTTAAGAGAATTGATTTGGCTACCTATGTCACCAAAGTTAACATACCTTTTCCGTCACACATCCGTTTAGAACTCCAGAGTTAAGCGTGCTTGGGCTGGAGAAGTGAAAGGATGGGTGACCTATCGGGAAGTGATTCGCGATACCGTGCGAGTGAGGCCAAAACACGGGAAAAGGTCGGGTGGTTATTGCAGGGTCAGTAAACAATGATTTCGAGCCTTGGAAAAATTAACGCTCGACCATCGGACTGGATGGGGCTCACGGGCCGAGAAAGAGGGTGTGGGTGGCCCATTAGCCGTGGGCGGTCGGGGGGTTACAAGTGGTATCAGAGCTGATTAGCCATCTTAGTTCTGACCTGAGAGGGGTCTTGAGACATGTCGTGAGGCGCAACGAGGACATTGCATTCTTTGAGAGGGGGTGAATTGTAACATCCCGAGTTGTGATATATGAAAAAGGCTTAAGAGAATTGATTTGGCTACCTATGTCACCAAAGTTGACTTACCTTTTCCGTCACACATCCGTTTAGAACTCCAGAGTTAAGCGTGCTTGGGCTGGAGTAGTGAAAGGATGGGTGACCTATCGGGAAGTGATTCTCGATACCGTGTGAGTGAGGCCAAAACACGGGAAAAGGTCGGGTGGGGAATGCAGGGTCAATAAACAATGATTTTGAGCCTTGGAAAAATTAACGCACGGCCGTCAGACGTGATGGAGCTCACGGGCCGAGAGAGCGGGCGTGGGTGGCCCATTAGCCGTGGGCGATCGAGGCGTTAATTACAGGAAGAACCATGAATTCAGCACTCTGTGGTGATTCTAATGAAGGAGGAACATGGAGGAGTATGGCAGGGGCGACCAATTCTGATAGTGCAGTGACCAGAAGAGACTTTGATTCCTTTATAAAAGCTGCCAAGGCCCTTATCTCACCCAAGGAGGTTGGTAAATATTCTCCTGACTCTAAACCCATCATTATAGATTCAGGAGCTAGCCATCACATGATTAGTGATATGAACCTGGTTAGTAATATCAAACCTGCCTCAGGGAATGTGCTTATAGCAAATGGTGATAAGGTTAAGATAGAAGGGATAGGGAACCTTAGGCTGTTTGATAGAGAATCAACTGCCTTATATATGCCTCAGTTTACATCAAACTTGCTATCAGTTAAAAGGGAAACCGTATGCCTGAAGCAAGAATGGAACCTGAGCCAAAAGGGTCTACACCAGAAGCTGATGAAAGGGTTGAGACTGAAGCTGAAGTACAGGTGGTTCCTCACCTTGACCATGAGGGGGACAATACTTCTGAGCCAACACAACCAGAAAACTCAGCAAGAATTCATGGCCAAGCTGAGCAACAAGATCAAGAAATATCAGTGGTAAATGAGAATCAGCCTTCTGCCAATGAAGATGAGGTCGAAAAGGAGGAATCAGAACCAGTACTAAGGAGGAGTACTAGAATCAGGAAACCAGCCTCAAACTGGATCAACACCAGAGTCTACTTTAATGCTGAGGCAGTAGCTCACCCTATCAGTGCTGTTTGCTCCCTAGCAAAATATCCTGAAGAGCACCGAGCATTTGTTGTTGAATTGGACCAGGAATATATTCCCAAAACCTCTGAAGAAGCCAGAGGATGAAGAGTGGAGAGCTTCAATTAGTGATGAAATTGGTGCCATGGTGAAGAATGGTACCTGGTTTGAAGCTGAGTTACCAAAGGGCAAGAGAGCAGTCGCTAGCCGCCTCATATTTACCATCAAATACTTGGCAAATGGGAAACCAAAAAGGAAGAAGACGAGACTGGTTGCAAGAGGATTTTACTCAACTATATGGGGAAGATTATCTAGACACATTTGCACCAGTGGCCAAGCCCCATACCATAAGAATACTCCTCTCTGTGGCAGTGAACTTAGGATGGGATCTATGGCAGATGGATGTCAAAAATGCCTTCTTACAAGGAGAGCTAGAGGATGAAGTATACATGCGACCACCACCTGGTTTAGAACACATGGTCAAGCCTGGAAATGTATGGAGACTAAAGAAGGCAATCTATGGTCTGAACCAATCTCCTAGGGCCTAGTATCACAAGCTAAGCACTACACTCAATGGAAGAGGTTTTGTTAAATCAGAGGCTGATCATACTCTCTTCACACTAACCAGCAAGCAAGGGATCATTGTCATTCTCATCTATGCAGATGACATTATCATTACTGGCAGTGACAAGGAAGGTATACTCTCAACGAAGGGTTTTCTCAAATCTACATTTGATATAAAGATTTGGGAGAGTTAAAGTACTTCCTAGGGATTGAAATGTGTCGATCCAAAGAAGGCCTTTTCTTATCCCAAAGGAAGTACACATTTGATCTCTTAAATGAGGCAGGAAACCTTGGAGGAAGACAAGCCAAAACTCCATTTGAAGAAGGCTACAAACTTCTGCGAGAGGGGGAGTATGAATATACTATCTTTGAAGATGTCAAGAAGTATAGAAGAATGGTGGGCAAGCTCATATACCTAACCATTACTCTACCAGATGTATGCTTTGCTGTGAACCAAGTCAGTCAGCATATGCAAAGCACTAAGGTACATCACTGGAACATGGTGGATAAGATCTTGAGATACTTGAGAGAAGCTCCTGGTCAAGGTGTATGGATGGCTGGCAATGCAAGTACTGAAGTGGTAAGATATTGTGATACTGATTGGGCTGGAGACAGAGTTGATAGGAGATCAACCACTGACTACTGCACCTTTATTGGAGGAAATTTGGTCACATGGAAGAGCAAGAAGCAGAAGGTGGTGTCTTGCTCAAGTGCTGAGGCCGAGTACCGATCTATGAGGAAGCTAACTAGTGAACTCATAAGGATCAAGGGACTGCTAAAGGACTTGGGTATAGAGATCACTACACCAATGACCATTCACCGTGACAGCCAGGCAGCAATCCATATTGCCTCAAACTCAGTCTTTCATGAGAGGACCAAGCACATAGAAGTGGACTCTAATAAGGTTAGACAAGCACTGGAGCAGCAAGTCATTCTTCCATGCTACACTAGAACTGAGGATCAGTTAGCTGATATATGTTGAAATGAAGAGGGAATGACCAAAGAAAGCAAGCCATTAAATATTGAAGGCAAGTATAAGGAAAGATGATCCAGAGACTTGAAATGGAAGTTGGTCTGTTCAGACTTGATCCACAAGTAACTAAGCTGACCTAACCTACCTTGAAAGGAAATAAAGAAGTGGGAAGGCTTAAGGGACGTTGCTATGCTCCAGAAAACATAGGATACTCAATTTGAATTCAAAAGAAAGGATCTGGTTTGAATTAAGCAGAGAAAGTCACATGGGTGCATAAGGAGTTGTTGCAGACCTGTCACTATCACTATGGAGACCACACCCTGCCTCATGTCCCTTTCTCCTCCTCTGGATGTGCCTCCCCTTGGCTGTATCCCTTTTGGCCTCTTCTCATCCCTACATAATTATTCGTTTATATTTCCTTGTTTTACTAATTGTTTAATGTTGCTCATTGTCTATTTAAAGGCAGCTTCACCTCTTGTAACTCTAACCAGAATTTATAGACAAGTTTGTCTCTCTCTAAACTCGTGGCGCTCTCTTTCTCTTGCTTGTGTCTAAACGATAGTCACAATGTAAGGAGCTAAGTATTATGGTTTAGAGGCTGCCTTAACTCTCTCTCTCTCTCTCTCTGTCTCTTAAGGCAGCCTAATACATGTCAAATTCACTCCAAACTCTTCATTATCTACAGTCTTAATCTCTAGGTTACTGAATCTAAATCCCATTAATCTAAGTACACAAACCCTAAGTGTTGTGTTACTTCTCAAAGATTAGATTCATACTAGAGTTTTTCTGCTTCATAAAACCAGTTTATTGTCTAGGATTCTTGGTTATATAGTAAGTTGTGTATGAGGATTCAACCACAAGTTGGTTGTCTCTTCCTTTGTATGGTGAGTTCCTGTTGCTTGGTTGAAAGGGATTCAGTTACAAGTTAACTGAATACTCTCTTGACATGAGACAAACACTCATGAATTCCAACAATATATTCACTAAGGCAGCCATCAGCAAGGTCTGTGAGTTCATTCATCCTAAACATGGACTCATAGACCTCACTTGTCACTGATCTCCTTGCCATGGAGTATTCTACTCTTTTTCCTTAGCTTGGTTTTTATCCCAAGTGGTTTTTTCCAAGTTAAGGTTTTAATGAGGGAATGCTTCATGGTTTCCAAGCTTGATCAATCCATATGCTCAAGCTTGAGGGGGAGTGTTGACAAGAAGCAATAAGAAGACAAGAAGGAAAAAGGGTTCAGATGGTTGCAAGATCACTTGGTCCTTACAGACTTGGAACACAAGTCTGTCCATACAAGCCTTGATGATCAAGCAACCTTTCTGGTCCCAAATAACTTAGAAGACAAGGAGAAGAAGAAGGATCTCGTCTGGTTCAAGTTTAAAGAGAGTTGGGCAAGAAAAGAATTAAAAAGGATTAAGGATAAGCCTTCCAGCATTTGGTGTCATGTCCCTTTCATGGACCACTGCCTCGTCCACTGCACTGTCTAGACTGTTGACCAGTCTGTCCACCAGCCTGACTCTTCCCAGACCTTGACCAGACCACCTTATTATATGTTTATTTCTCTTGTCTTGTTTATCCAGAATTTTCTTTAAATAATGGTGTATTGTAACTCTTTGTAGACAAGAAATCAGAAACTCATTTTCTTCATACTCTTTCTCTCTCTCTCGTCCAGAATCTCCCTCTCTCTCTATCTCTTGTTCTTCAAAATGTTCTTCTTAATCATCAATTAATCTCTCTCTGATTATCTAATTCTCACACTTTGTAGCCTTCTTCTAGTGGTGTTTTGGCTGTTCTTCCTCCAAGGTTTCATGCCTCAGTTAAAAGATCAAGTGTGTACTTCCTTTGAGATAGGAAGAGCCCCTCTTTAGAGCGGCATACTTCAATCCCAAGGAAGTACTTGAGTTCACCCAAATATTTAATATCAAAGACAGACTTTAGAAATACCATGGTTTCTTTGATGCCTTCTTTGTCACTGCCTGTGATAATTATATCATCGACATGGATCAAGATGACCTCAATTCCTCTTGGACCAGAGAGTGCAAACAAGGTGTGATCAGCTTCTGATTTCCTGAAACCTCTTCCATTCAGTGTAGTACTCAACTTGTGGTACCATGCTCTTGGATATTGCTTCAGCCCATAAATTGCTTTCTTAAGTCTTAGAACATTTCGAGGTTTTACCAGCTTTTCTAGACCAGGAGGTGGGTGCATATAAACTTCATCTTCTAACTCGCATTGAAGAAAATCATTCTTGACATCCATCTACCACAATTCCCACTCCAAATTTGTTGCAAGTGATAAGATGATACAAATTGTATGCAATTTAGCTACTGGTGCAAATGTATCAACATAATCTTCTCCATATGTCTGAGTGAAGCCTCTTGTAACCAGTCTTGTTTTGCACCTCTCCACCTTGCCATTTGGTAGAAACTTGATAGTGAACACCCACTTGCTTGAAACAGCTTTCTTGCCCTTTGGGAGTTCACTCTCATACCAAGTATCATTGATGATCATGGCATTTATCTCATCTCCAACTGATTTTCTCCACACCTCAAACGCCATTGCTTCTGCATATGATCTTGGTACATATGCTTCATCCAAACCCACAATGATGGCTTGATGCTCAGTTGGGAATTGTGCAAATGAGCATACTGCTGAAGTGGGATGAGCTACTGCTTGACTATTGAAGTAGACTCTTGTCTTCACCCAGTTAGAAGGATCTTTCCTTATCCTTGTACTCCTTCTCAAAGGTTGAACCTGAACTTGTTCCTCTTGCTGCTCTTGCTCTTGCTCTGATACCACATGACACGACCCTAGGATGCTGCTTTGGTTGATGGGAGGATAGATCCTTGCAAGAACGAATCAGAGACTCAAGTTCTTCAAGGTTTGTGGATTGAATGGTGACACAAGAGGGATGAGAGAACTCTTGATACTCCTAGATGAATAGCTCGGATATGACACACCAAGATAAACACCCTTAAAGCTCTGGATATTACACACCAGAAGACACTCGACAAGCTTTAGAGAGAGAGAGCCGTCAAGAGAGAACAAAAGACTTGATAATAGATTGCTTGAGTACAATAGGGTTTGCGGAAACCCTTAAATAAAAGAAACCAGAGAACAAGCTCTCTAGGGTTTCAAAACCATAACATGAAAACTATAGTTTAAAAGATAACATAAGCTAAAGATAAATGATCTTCTAGTAGTCTTGGGAAGAGGTAGGGCCTAGATGATTTGTAAGACAAGTCGTGGCCCCGTTGAAAACCTTCCTCCAGAAAACCTCGTGGGACAAAACGAAAATGTCTTGCCTAAACACTAGCTCAGCTTGATGTAGAGATAGCTTGAATGGTGATTAAGATATCTCGGATCAAACCTTGTCCAAGACTTTCTTCTTGTTGTGGATGAGAAGTGAGTAATCCTACAACAGTTTCCTTAAGTTTCTTGGCTCTGGAACGGGTCATGGGACCTTCTGGAATGGTCAAAGCATCATCACCAGGCTGCTGGTGCATTGTGGCATCATGTGGCTCATCTAAGCTCTCTTTGCTCTCTTTAGTAATCTGGTCCATGATCACATCATCCCCTTCCTCTTGAAAAGTATTTTTCCTCAAATCTGGTTCATCAACAACAAAAGGAACCAAGTCAGTAACATTGAAGCTATTTGACACATCATACTTACCTTGGAGATCAAGTTTATAGGCATTGTCATTGATCTTGTGGATGATCTCGAAGGGTCCATCAACCCGTGGCATTAGCTTGGACTTCCTCTCGTTGGGAAACATATCCTTCCTCAGGTGAAGCGAAACTTGGTCACCGACTTCAAAGAGCTTCACACGCCTTCCCTTGTTGGCTTGCTTCTCATAGAACTTAGTTTTCTGCTCAATGTTTTGTCTAGCCTTCTCATGGATTTTTTGGACCATCTCAGCTTTCTTCTTACCGTCCAAACTAACCCTTTCACACTCAGGTAAAGGCATTAGATCCAAAGGAGAGGTGGGATTGAGCCCATAAAGAATTTCAAAAGGAGAATACTTAGAAGCAGAATGCATGGCACGATTGTATGCAAATTCACAATGTGGTAAGTATTCTTCCCAAGTTTTCAAGTTCTTTCTGATGAATGCACGCATGAGTGCTCCTAGAGTTCTATTAACTACTTCAGTTTGTCCATCAGTTTGTGGATGACATGTAGTAGAAAACAATAGCTTAGTGCCTACCTTAGACCAAAGAGTCTTCCAAAAGTAACTAAGAAACTTAGTATATCTATCAGAAACTATAGTCCTAGGCATGCCATGTAAACGAACAACCTCTTTAAAGAACAAGTTAGCAATATGCAATGCATCATCAGTCTTATAAAATGCTATGAAATGTGCCATCTTAGAGAACCTATCAACAACTACAAATATAGAGTCCTTTCCGGTTCTAGTCCTAGGCAATCCAACAATGAAATCCATGGATATATCATTCCAAGGATGGTGTGGAATTGGTAAAGGAGTGTACAAACCCTGGGATTGGACTTGGGACTTTGCATGCTTGCAAGTAGCACACCTTCCACATATTCTCTCCACATCTCTCTTCATGTGTGGCCAATAGAAGTGATACTACAAAACTTTAAGGGTCTTGGCAATCCCAAAATGTCCCATTAGACTGCCCCCATGGGATTCCCTAACAAAGAGAAATCGTAGAGAACAATTAGGCACACACAATCTGTTATCATAAAACAAGAACCCATCTTGTCTAAACTAGTGTCCTGCAGCAAACTTCTCACAAGACACATAAGATTCTTTGAAATCAAGGTCCGTATCATACATATCTTTAATCTGCACAAAACCTAGTAGCTTAGCATCAAGAATGGTCAAGACAACATACCTCCGCGATAATGAATCAACAACTATGTTCTCCTTACCTTGTTTATATTTGATCACCTAAGGGAATGTCTCAATGAACTCAACCCATCTTGTGTGTCTCTTACTAAGCTTACTCTGCCCTTTTAGATACTTTAGGGACTCATGATCAGTGTGGATGACAAACTCCTTGGGCCATAAGTAATGCTGCCATGTTTGCAAGGCCCTCACCAAGGCATATAGTTCTTTGTCATAGGTTGCATAGTTAAGAGTGGCTCCTCCAAGCTTCTCACTGAAGTAGGCGATGGGTTTCCTATCCTGCATCAACACAACACCAATTCCAATCCCTGAGGCATCACATTCAATCTCAAATGTTTTAGTAAAGTCAGGAAGCATTAAGAGAGGTGATTGAGTAAGCTTCTATTTAAGGGTTTGGCGGCTTCTTGTGCTTCTCCCCATTTGAATCCTACATCCTTCTTGATTACTTCAGTAAATGGAGCTGCAATTGTGCTAAAGTCTCTCACAAAACGCTTATAGAACCAAGAAGCCAATGGAAACTTCTCACTTCTCCTACTGTGGTTGGGCTCGGCCAGTCCTTGATGGCTTTGATCTTCTCCTCGTCCACCCTAGGATGATGCTTTGGTTGATGGGAGGATAGATCCTTGCAAGAACGAATCAGAGACTCAAGTTCTTCAAGGTTTGTGGATTGAATGGTGACACAAGAGGGATGAGAGAACTCTTGATACTCCTAGATGAATAGCTCAGATATGACACACCAAGATAAACACCCTTAAAGCTTTGGATATTACAAACCAGAAGACACTCGACAAGCTTTGGAGAGAGAGAGAGCCGTCAAGAGAAAACAAAAGACTTGATAATAGATTGCTTGAGTACAATAGGGTTTGCGGAAACCCTTAAATAAAAGAAACAAGAGAACAAGCTCTCTAGGGTTTCGAAAACATAACATGAAAACTATAGTTTAAAAGATAACATAAGCTAAAGATAAATGATCTTCTTGTAGTCTTGGGCCAAGATAGGGCCTAGGTGATTTGTAAGACAAGTCGTGGCCTCGTTAAAAACCTTCCTCCGGAAAACCTCGTGGGACAAAACCAAAAGCAAGGAAAAGAGCACACACCAAATGTCTTGCCTAAACACTAGCTCAGCTTGATGTAGAGATAGCTTGAATGGTGATCAAGATATCTCGGATCAAACCTTGTCCAAGACTTTCTTCTTGTTGTGGATGTGAAGTGAGTAATCTTACAACAGTGTCCTTAAGTTTCTTGGCTCTGGAACGGGTCATGGGACCTTCTGGAATGGTCAAAGCATCATCACCAGGCTGCTGGTGCATTGTGGAATCATGTGGCTCGTCTAAGCTCTCATTGCTCTCTTTAGTAATCTGGTCCAAGATCACATCAGATGGTATAAATCATCTTTGCTGTTTCCTTCTCCAATAACCTTCCCTGTCTTAAGGTCCTGAAACTCAACATCATTAGGCCAAAAAACCACCTGACAATTCAGGCAACCGTGGCCTTCTTTACTGAAAGTAAGTTAGAGGCAAAACCATGCATATAGAATGCAGTGGATTCTCTATCAAACAACTTAAGGTTCCCTATTCCTTCTAACTTTACCTTATCTCCATTGGCTATTATCTCATTCCCTAAGGCAGGCCTAACATCACTAATAAAATTCCTATCACTAATCATATGATGACTAGCTCCAGAATCTATCATAATTGGCTTAGAGACAGGGAAATGTGTACCAGACTTCGTGGAGGAGATAATGGCTTTTGCTGCTCGGATTAGTGGCTCTATATCACTCATCCTGATGGGACCATCATTAATCACAGACTTGTTCCAATTGTTTCCTCCATTAGATTCACACAATAAGGCAGAGTACATGGACTTATCCACTAAGACTTCTTGCTCAGCTTCCTTTAGCTTCTTGGCGTCAGGTTGGTTTGTGAATTTGGTCCTTTTATGAGCTAGCTTCTGCTTGCGTCTATTGACTCCATAGACCAACCACGTCCTATTTTTCTTCTTCTTCATATCCTTTCCATGATGAACCGGTTTTTCTTCTTCCATGAAGAGTGTGTGTGCTCCTTGTTCTCTTTAGACCAGAGAACACACTTCCTCTAGGTTTGGAAGCTTGACATCTCTTAGGATATGCTTTATGAGATGGTATTAGGATGGATTGAGGTTAAGGAGTAGACTGAAAACCTTGTGTTTCTCATATCTTTCCCTTATGACCTTTGGATCTAAGGAGAAAGGTCTTAGCGCATCAAGCTCTGCCCACAGGCTTCTGAACTTGCCAAAATACTGATTGAACTCCACTTCCTTCTGGCTCAGGTTGTTGATAATCCTCTTGACTTCAAACACACGGCTCAGATTTGAGAGATTCCCATACACAGTTTTAAGACTCTCCCATAGATCTTTAGCGGTTTCCAGATGTGAATAAGCCTCCAAAATCGATTGTGAGAGAGAGTAGTGGATGATCTCAAGTGCTTTCTGGTCTTCTATGATCCACTTGTCTTCATCCATCAGACCAGTCGCCTGACTATCCTCTTGAGTCATCATCTTTGAAGCTTCAGCCATCATGATGTGGCTGTCCCAAAGTCCATGACTTCCAAAGGTAACTCTGGCCACTCTTGACCATACCAAGTAGTTAGAACCCTCAAGGGTTACTGGAATAAAACTTCTTTTCTTCATTTCCATGGCTGGATTTCTTTTACCCAATGGTTAAAGCTATTGTCCAGTGGGTAAAGATAAAGAACACAAATTTTAAAACAGGAACCAGAATGTGATGTGTGGATGGAAATTAAGAAAGTGAAAGAGTAAAACGAGAGACAAAGGAGTTGAGGGGCTTAGATGCTCTGAGATTGAAGAATACAGAGAATTTTGAAAAAGAAACAGAGTAGAACAGAGTAAGAACAGAGTAAAACAGAGCAAAACCAGAACAAAAAAAAACAGAGAGAGAAGAGAGTAGATTTGCGGAATATAAAGAAGGTTAGGAGCTTAATGCTATGATACCATGTTAGAATTATGAAAGTATGATGACAATAGAAGAGAATTGTCGAGTTTGGTTGTGAATGAGTGAAGAACAAGAGAGATGAACTCAAGAACACATTTCTGGAGAAAGAGAGTATGGCAAGAGAGAAAAAGGAAGATTCTCACTCCTTGATTTGACTCATTAGGTTGCATACAGATTATATAGAGACATAAAAAAATGACATAAAGAATAAACAAAGGGAAAACAATATAATAATGCTCTCTGATCCAGTGAAAGTGACAGGACACGAACAGCTCTCTTCTTAAGCTTAACATGTGACTTTCTTCCATATTTGAATTTGCATCCAGCCAAACTCACTCCCAACGGTCTCATTAGCCTCTGAAGGTATTCTGGACGAGTTCCATCAGTTCCTTGCCTCTCAAGGAAAGTTAGGGCAGATTTGGTTACTTGTGATCCAAGACTGTACGGGATGTCTTCTCTCTCAAGTAACCGCAGCATCTGATCTTCTCTTTGTCTTCTCTTGTCAATGCATCTTCTTCTATTTGGTTCTTCATCTCAACATCAAACACCTCACACAACACATTCTGTTCATAAAGTATCAAGCTTTATACAAGGGACAGTAGGTTCTTACAAACAAGGAGCTAGTGTTAGTTCCTTGACCACCTTTGATTCATGGCAAGATCAGGAGCTATTGGTTGCGCCTCCAACACCTCCTTCCTCCATGGACCTTCCCTTGGACTCTCCATGCCCAAAGTCCCCACCTTTCTTCATAATTTGGTCGGCCCCACCAGTAACAAGGTGAAAGCTTTCACCTTTCTTCCTCGTCTTTGAATAAGGACACACGCCTGAACTGATTTGATGAAGGGGGTAGCTAATCCACTCCATAACTCCTGGATTCGAAGCTCTCCTTTCTTCTGGACGGTATGAGAGAGTATGGGACTTCAAGAACAGCTTCTGGGTTTCGGATGAACACCTTCTTGTAGAGGATGAACCGGATGGAAAGGAAGCTCCTTTCTGGGTTTTGATGGCATGACAGAAAGCCTTGATCTTTGCGGAAGCTAGACACCAAGTTCTGATGAACCTGGCTCTGATACCATGTTGGATTTTCACCAGAGTATGTAGATCTGGGTTTGTTTGTGATGAACGAGCCTTTAAGGCAACGATGAAGACGAAATGATGAAGAGAAAGGGTTCTAGTTTACTTGTGTTTACTTGAATCAGAATCAGAGATTAAGAGAGACTTAGAGAGAATAAAGAGAATAAGAAAGGGGTAGACTAAGGAGGATTCGATCCAAGAAACTACAAGCTTTTCATTATGAAGTGGAGAGGGGTTTTCATTGATGATTACAATCGACATAGATGAGCATATATAGAGAAATGGGGAAGCCTATGGTTTACAATTAGGTTTAGACCAAGCATGTGAAGTCAGCAAGAGTATAGGCGCCACTTTTGAATTGCATGGTCCAGATTGCTCACATTCTTGGGACAGGCTGTCAAAGAGAGCTCTTCCTTTGCTTTTGGGCGAGTCGATAAGGTTATCCATAAGCTCTTCCTTTGCTTTATGGTAAGTGGATAACCTTATCTACAAATAGTCACCTTTACTGAGCACCTTCCTGGAAACTTCCTCTCCTCTTCCTTTTGGCAGATGGAATATCCTAAGCACCTTCCTTACTTGCCTAAACCTCCCTTGGATAGCAAGTCTTTGCCTTTCCTAAACCTTTCTTGCCTCACACGTTTAGATGTTGCCTTGGGTTACAAGCCTTGGTCATTTTAGGGTCACTTGATGTGCCCTAACCTTCCCAAGCCTCAAAACCATCTTCAAGGATCAAATGGTTGAGTCTAAATGTTTCTGGGTTGAGTTTAGTCCGTACGGACTATGGATCCGTACGGTCCGTACAGTCTGTACGGCTGTACGGCCTGTTGAACAAGAGGGGTTCACTTGATAGAGAAAGATTAGACGAATGGAGAAGGTTTGGAATTAGGGTGTCCGTACAGTTTGGCCGTACAGGGCCGTACAAGGGTTAACTCGGGTGAACTTGGTCGAAAGTTACCCAAGGTAAATGTAACTCGACTAGAAGTTACATTTACCATTTACCACCCCGACTCAAGCTTGGTTCTCGGATAAGGAAGACCAAAAGGAAGAGCTGTGGACAGGCTGGCTCATGTGGCTAAGAAAAGAAGAGCATCTGGTCAAGATACCTTTGGCATCTCGCGTGTGAAGCTTCTCGTCCAAGTATTTGAATTAGGCCCCTAAACGAGCCTTGACCTCACACACTTCCTCTTGATGTTCCTCAGTCTCTTGCACACTCAAAAGCTGTCCACAGCCTTCTCCATACTCGTTGCACAAGATCCTGTTGAGTTGAGGTATTCTGATAAGTTAAAATGATAGAGGAGCATTGGGTTAAGAAGTGTAAACAGAAGAGAAAGGATTGGAGAAGTTTGGTGTCCACCATGTCCGTACAGGCCGTACAATCCGTACAGGCCGTACAGGTCGTACAGATCATGGTAGACCCAAATACTCGACCAAAAGGTAAAACTTAATCCGGGTAAAACAAAGAGTAACCATAGAAGCTTACCGCATCTTTACCTTGGTCTATCCGGTGAAAAGAAGTCTGGATAAGGTGTGTACAGGCTGTAAAGTGATCAGCATCTTCTCAAAGATTGTGATGCTCTTCTTGTGGCTCTCTTTGGTCGAACGTTTGAAAAGAGGCGCGCCTAATGTTTCTGTCCACACAATTGCCCTTCCTTTTGCTTATGAAAACCCTTGTATCTCTCCTATATATTTTGACTATAGAGTATCAATGATAAGCAATCAGTTCTCTTCTTTATTTTTTCTCTTAGGCGAAATGGCTCTCCACACAAATCTGTTCTTAATCTCTCTATTCTCTTAGTTTCTCTTCGATTTTGTCTAAACAATCACCTCTATTCTCTTTTTCTCTAAAGATTTCATGGTATCAGATCCTTGTTACTGATAATCTGGGTTTGTGTTCTTCGTGTTCTTCAAGTTCAAAGGCAAAGTTCGAACCTTTCTTAAGATCCAAGGAAAGTTTGAAAGTTTGAAGCTTTCCCTCTCGTTTTCAACGATCTTTCCGGGTTGATTCATCTCAAAGCTTCAACCTTTCTTAGATCTCAACCTTGAGTGTTCTTCAGCTTCATTCAAAGTCTCAATCTTTTCTAGATCTGGGTACTCATAAGCAAGATGGAAGGAAGCAAGATGTTGGCGATTCCGGTTACATTGAAGGGGAGTGGAAACTACCTCATATGGTCAAGGCTGGTGAAAACGGCTGTTGGAAGCAAGGGTTTGTGGAGTCACATCACGGATGGACCTCCTAAACCTACTGCTGAGAAGGAAGAAGGCGAAGGAGTAACTGAGCTTGCTCTAGCTGATGAGAACAAATGGGTTCAAGAAGATATGACTGTGGTCACTGTGTTGCAAGCTTCTCTTGAGACCTCAATCCTTGAAGCTTACATCTACTGTGAGACAGCAAAGGATCTATGGGACACTCTCCAAAAGGTCTATGGTAATACATCTAATCTGAGCCGTGTGTTTGAGGTAAAAAGGGCTATCAACACACTTGTGCAGGAAGAGGTAGAGTTCACTAAGCATTTGGGGAAGTTCAGGGCTCTATGGTCTGAACTCGAGATGCTGAGGCCGAGCACACAGGATCAATGCATCATCATGGAAAGAAAAGAGCAAGATTAGGTCTTTGGTTTGCTTCTAACCTTGAACCCGGTGTACAATGACCTGATCAAGCACATCTTGAGGTCATCTAAGCTGCCATCCTTGGAGGAAGTGTGTGCTCAAATCCAGAAGGAAGAAGGGTCTCACGGATTGTTTGGAGGAAGAGGGGACCTATCCTTGGCTAACAAGGCAGAGGTCACTCAAGCTAACAAGGAAATGTACAATCCTGAGGAAAGGAGATATGGTGAGGATAGGAGGTTTGGTGGCAACTGTGATCACTGCAAGAAGTCGGGTCACAATAGGAGTCAGTGCGGGATACTTCATCCCCATCTCAAACCAACCAAGTTCATGAAGGAGAGGGAACGTAGAGCTCACCCTTCCAATGAAACAAGTGAAGCGGGTACTTCTGGAAATGGGTCTACTGCTCGTGAAGGTGAAGGGAAGGCTATGGCATCTCAACACACTTCAGTCAAGAGCATGGATCGAGAGCCCATAAGGAGGTCGACCTTGATGCTCTGATCAAAGCTCTTAAGGAGAATGGTAACACACTCGGAAACACCCTTGGTTATACTCCTACTGCTTGTGAAATAACAAAGACTCTTGATCAGATAGATACTCTAGGTGAACCGTATAGATCATATGCTGCTACTAGTGTGTCAACTAAACCTTTAGTTGTTGATTCTGGTGCCTCTCATCACATGATAAGTGACACCAGTCTTATAAAGGATATAGAACCCGCTTATGGTCATGTTATGATTGCAAATGGTGATAGAGTAGCTATAAAAGGAATTGGAACATTAAACTTGTTTGATAAAGAGTCTAGAGGTTTCTATATGCCAGAGTTTACTTCAAACCTCTTATCTGTCAGGAACTGCACTAATGATCTTCAATGCAATGTTATCCTTAGTCCTAATGATGTGAAGTTTCAGGATATTGAGAGCAGTAAGTTGATTGGAAAACGAGTAACCAAGGGAGACCTTTATATGCTTGAAGACCTTACCCCTATTTCCAATTCTAGTTACTCGTTTAGTTCTGTTTCTGCTTCAAATAATGATGCTTTGTGGCATGCTAGATTAGGTCATCCCAATGTTAGGGCTCTTAGTTTGATGTTACCCGGTGTCATGTTTAAAAATAATGAGTGTGAAGCATGCATTTTGGGTAAACATTGTAAGACAGTCTTTAAGAAATCAAGTACTATCTATGAAAAGTGTTTTGGTCTTGTTCATTCTGATGTTTGGACTGCTCCTTGTTTATCTAAAGAGAACTATAAGTATTTTGTCACATTCATAGATGAGAAATCTAAATACACCTGGGTAACACTCATTAAAACGAAAGATAGGGTGCTTGATGCATTTAAAAATTTTCAGACTTATGTTGCTAACCACTATAATGTCAAGATTAAGATTTTTAGATCAAATAATGGTGGGGAATACATGGGTCATGCTTTAAAGAACATCTAGCTCAACATTGGATCCTACGTCAAACAAGTTTCCCTTACACTCCACAACAAAATGGAGTGGCTGAGAGGAAGAACAGGCATCTAATGGAAGTGGCAAGGTCAATGATGTTTCAAACCAATGTTCCAAAGATGTTCTGGAGTGATGTTGTAATGACTGCTTGCTATCTTATCAACCGGACACCAACCAGAGTCTTAGAGGATCAGTCTCCATTTGAAGTCCTTAACAAGGTCAAGCCCTCTTTGGACCATCTAAGGGTATTTGGGTGCTTGTGCTATGTGCTGGTGCCAGGAGAAATGAGGAACAAGTTCGAACCGAGGAGTACTAAAACCATGTTCATCCGCTACTCCACAAGTCAAAAGGGATTCAAATGCTTTGGTCCCTCAACAAGGAAACTGTTAGTATCTCGGGATGTCAAGTTTCTTGAGTCAAGAGGATACTATGAAGAGAAGAGCTGGGAAGATCTTAAGGATCTAGCTCAACAATCTGATAAGGCTGCAAGCCTTAGGATGATCATGGAAGGACTTGGGATCAATCTGACCCAGGACCAACAAAGGGTACCTGGACCACAGGAAGCTGAAGAACCATCCCACCTTGATCATGAGGGGGGAAATGAACCAGGATATGATGATATAGAGGATGAGAACACTGGAAGTCCTGATCAAGGTGTGATGGAACATGAGGAAGCAAATGAGGTACCTGAACCTGAAGGCCAAGATGAACATGAGGAAGCGGTTGAGGAGGTTCAAGCTCCGTTAAGGAGAAGTACTAGAGTAAGAAGACATCCATCTAACTAGGTGAATACTAGGGTCTACTACAATGCTCAAGCAGTAGCTCACCTTAGTCAAGCTGTCTGCTCTTTTGAAGAGTTTCCTAAGGAGCATTGTGCTTTCATTTTCAGTTTGGATGAGAGCCAGGTTCCACGGTCTTATGAGGAAGCCATGGAGGATAAAGAGTGGAAGAAGTCAATAAGTGATGAAGCAGGTTCTATGATCAAGAATGAGACTTGGTATGAGAGTGAGCTGCCAAAAGGGAAGAAGGCTGTTACTAGTAGATGGATCTTCACCATCAAGTATATACCAAATGGGAAGATAGAAAGGAAGAAGACCAGACATTTTGCAAGAGGTTTCACCCAAACCTATGGAGAGGACTATGTTGACACCTTTTCTCCTGTGGCAAAGCTCCATACTATTCGAATTGTCCTCTCCATTACAACCAACTTGGGGTGGAACCTATGGAAAATGGATGTGAAGAATGCCTTCTTGCAAGGTGAATTGGAAGAGGAAGTGTATATGTATCCTCCTCCGGGCCTTGAGAATCTGGTAAAACCAGGAAATGTTCTGAGGCTGAGGAAGGCTATCTACGGGTTGAAGCACTCTCCAAGAGCCTGGTATCACAAGTTAAGCACTACCCTGAATGGCCGAGGTTTCATCAAATCCTAGCTTGATCACACCCTATTTACTCTTCCCTCTACATCAGGTATCATTGTCCTCCTAGTCTATGTTGATGATATCGTCATAACTGGGAGTGCCAAGGAAGGTATTAAGGATACTAAAGACTATCTCAAATATATTTTTGAAATTAAAGACTTGGGGGAAATGAATTACTTTCTTGGAATTGAGATTTGTAGATCCAAAGAAGGGTTGTTTATGTCCCAAAGGAAGTATACACTTGATGTTTTGAAAGATGCAGGTAAACTTGGAGGGAAGACAGCAAGGATGCCTATGGAGGATGGGTATAAGGTTCCTCGTGAGGGGGAGATAGAGGATAGCAAACCATTTCATGATGCCAGGCTTTACAGAAAGCTAGTGGGTAAGCTAATATACTGAACTATCACACGTTCTGATATCTGCTTTGCTGTGAACCAGGTAAGCCAACACATGCAAATCCCAAAGGAGCACCACTGGAACATGGTGGAACGGATCCTAAGTTATCTGAATGGTTCACCGGGCCCAGGAGTATGGATGGGATGCAACAACAACACTGAAGTGGTTGGTTATTGTGATGCGGATTGGGCTGGTGATAAAGCAGATAGGAAGTCCACTACTGGCTACTGCACATTCATTGGAGGGAACCTAGTTACATGGAAAAGCAAGAAGCAAAAGGTCGTGTCTTGCTCTAGTGCTGAAGCCAAGTATAGGGCAATGCTGAAGTTGACAAATGAGCTTGTCTGGATTAAAGGCATCTTAAAGCACCTTGGTATTGAGCAGTCCACTCCAATGACAATGCATTGTGACAACCAAGCAGCCATCCACATAGCCACCAAATCAGTTTTCCACGAGAGGACCAAGCACATCGAGGTTGATTGCCATAAGGTGAGGCAGATGATTGGGTTAGGAGTGATCTTACCTTGCTATACTAGGAGTGAGGACCAGCTAGCTGATGTGTTCACTAAGGCAGCTAGACAAAAGACAATGGAGTCCATCCATGGCCGGTTGGGACTCATTGATCTCACCCAACTTAGCTAATGCCCTGCTATGGGGTCTTTACTCTTTTTCCCTCATCAAGTTTTTATCCCAAAATGGTTTTCCTTGGTGACGTTTTTAATGAGGAAGACCTCATAGCCTTCCAAGCTCGACTTGTTCCACATGGTCAAGCTTGAGGGGGAGTCTTGAGTTGAGGTATTCTGATAAGTTAAAATGATAGAGGAGCATTGGGTTAAGAGGTGTGAAGAGAAGAGAAAGTATTGGAGAAGTTTGGTGTCGACCTTGTCCGTACAGACCATACAATCCGTACAGGCCGTACAGATCATGGTTGACCCAAATACTCGACCAAAGGGTAAAACTTGATCTGGGTAAAACAAAGAGTAACCAGAGAAGCTTACCGCGTCTTACCTTGTCTATCCGGTGAAAAGGAGTCTGGATAAGGCGTGTACAGGCTGTAAAGTGATCAGCATCTTCTCAAAGATGCTGATGCTCTTCTTATGGCTCTCTTTGGTCGAACTTTTGAAAAGAGGCGCGCCTAATGTTTCTGTCCACACAATTGCTCTTCCTTTTGCTTCTGAAAACCCTTGTAGCTCTCCTATATATTTTGACTGTCGAGTATCAATGATAAGCAATCAGTTCTCTTCTTTATTTTCGCTCTTAGCCGTAATGGCTCTCCACACAAATATGTTCTTAATCTCTCTATTCTCTTAGTTTCTCTTTGATTATGTGTAAACAATCACCTCTATTCTCTTATTCTCTAAAGATTTCAGATCTTTCACACCACTCTATCTTCTTTTGCTCCATCTCATGTCTCACAAGTTCACACTTGTTTTATTGTCAACTCTTCAAGTTAACAGTAAGGAGGAGGGGAAACCCCACTCTCTCACTTAATGTTTACAATTGACATTACAAGGTATAAATAGGTAAATGAGCTACTTCTATGGTTTAAAGGAAAATCAACCAAGCATGTCTAGTCAACAAGGAGAACGGCGCCTAATTTGAATTGTTTGGACCAGAATCTTCACATGCTCGGCTAGGCTTTCTTTAGCTGGTTACCAAGGGAAGAACTAGGCAAGGAATAAGCCAGCAATGATCACGAACCATTCCAATGATCAGTCCAGGTTCGTAGTCCAAGCATCCCCTCCTTTCCAGCCTGTAAATGCCTAAACCTTATCCACAACTGGTCACAGCAAGGAGAATCTCGTAGATACCTTCCAAGATGCCATTTGATCCCATTTGATCCTTCCTTCTCACACAAACCATCCGAGCCCCTTTCTTCTTCCTTCAAGCTTCTTCATGACTTGGGATGCAAGGTAATGCCATGGGAGTGTACGGATTTAGGGTTTGGTACGTACACTTTTGCCCTATTTTTGCATAAACCCAAAATGTCTTCTTTTGGTTGAATATAAAGTTTTCGGGTCGGACTCGTCCGTACGGTCCGTACAGTCCGTACGCCGTACGGTACGGACGCCCTAACTTTGCACATCGACCAAATGCTCCCAAACTTCACCTAAGCCTTCTTCCTTCATTGTAAACCCCTCCTGAACCTTGTTCTAGCTCTGCATAAGCTTTTGGACCCTCCTTGGACCTTGATCAGTCTCTAAGTGGGTTTTGCCCAAGTTTTGCACATTTAACCTTTAGTGAGATGGTTTATCACTTCAGGTTAACAAAGGTGCCACCAGAGCACTGAAGTAGTAGGGTATTGTGATGCTGATTGGGCTGGATATCGTGCAGATAGGAAGTTGACCACATTCTATTGCACGTTTATTGGTGGGAACTTGGTTACTTGGAAGAGCAAGAAGCAGATGGTGGTTTCATGCTCTAGTGCTGAGGCTGAGTATATGGCCATGTTGAATCTGACTAATGAGTTAGTTTGGATCAAGGGGATACTGAAGCACTTGGAGATTGATCAGTCCACACCAATGACCATGCATTCTGACAACCAAGCAGCAATCCACATTGTTCAAATGAAGCAATAAGATGTAAGAGGAAATCAGTTGGTTTGGAATAAACAAGGATTCAAGATAACTTGGGAGTCAAGGTTGTCCGTACAACCTAGGTCACCCAACGTGACTTGCAAGCAAAGGAAGTGTAAGGGTGAGCAAAATAAATCAGGAACACTTACCTTAGCTTGCCTGAAGAATATTAACGTTGGGGGAGCTCAATCACGTGCAGGACTAAGACAAAAGAGGTCTAGACAACTGCTGGGACAGGTCGCTTTCTCTCTGAAGCCTCTGCCCAAAACAGTTGGACTCTCCCTCTATTGTTTATTCTTATTCTTGGACCATCTTTGTTTATTATTTAAACAATATATTTTCTTCTTTATTTTTGTAATGGTTCCTGGAACCAAACAAGTTAAGTTGAATAATATTTTCACTTCTCTATTCTCTCTCTCTCTCTCTCCCACGAAACCTCTCTTCTCTCTCTTCTGTTCTTGCTGTTCGTGAGCAAGTTCATCATGTTTCCAGTATAATCTCTCTTTTAACTTTAGAACTATCATGGTATCAGAGCCTCAAAGCTCTTCAAACTTATTCTACTTCCGCAAAGCTCTCTATTCTCCTTTCTTTTTCTAGTTTATAATCTCTGGTACAAACTTCTTCAAATCTCAGCTTACTACCCAAAAGCTAATAGCAAAAGAAGATGGAGAACACTAAACCTTTGACCATTCCAGTGACCTTGAAGGGAGTTAATTACCTTTTATGGTCGAGATTGGTGAAAATTGCCCTTGGAGGAAGAGGTTTATGGGGTCATGTCTCAAGTGGAGAAACTGCAAAACAAATTTTCCAAGGGGGAGATGGAAATGAGATGGTGGTGGTTGATGAAGGCAAATGGGCGCAGGATGATTTCATGGTGCTGTCTCTCATCCAAAACTCTCTGGATCCATCCCTTTTGGAAGCTTATTCATACTTTGAAAGCTCCAAAGATCTGTGGGAAACTCTGTACAAGGTCTATGGTAATATAACAAACCTTACTCGAGTTTTTGAAGTAAAGAAAGCTATCAACTCTCTCAGTCAAGAAGACATGGATTTTACTGTCCATTTTGGGAAGTTTAGGTCACTGTGGGCAGAGCTGGAGATGCTCAGACCACATACCATTGAACCCTCAGTCATGAAAGAGAGGAGAGAGAAGGATAAGGTGTTTGGGTTGCTTTTCACTTTGAACCCAACCTACAATGATCTAATCAAGCACATACTGCGAGGAGACAAACTACCAAGCCTTGAAGAAGTGTGTGCTCAAACCAGGAAATGTATTGAGATTAAAGAAGACTATCTATGGCTTGAAGCAGTCTCCAAGAGCCTGGTACCATAAGCTGAGCTCAACACTAAATGGAAGATGATTTGTCAAATCAGAGGCAGATCACACTCTCTTCACACTGACCAGCAAGCTAGGGATTATTGTCATTCTCATTTATGTTGATGACATTATCATCACTGGTTGTGACAAGGAAGGTATTCTCTCAACTAAGACTTTTCTTAAATCTGCATTTGATATAAAGGATTTGGGAGAGTAGAAGTACTTCTTAGGGATTGAGATATGCCCCTCTAAAGAGGGGCTATTCCTATCCCAAAGGAAGTACACACTTGATCTTTTAAAAGAGGCAGGAAACCTTGGAGGAAGACATGCCAAGACACCATTGGAGGAAGTCTAAAGGTACTGCGAGAGGGGGAGTATGAGGATACTCCATTTGAAGATGTTAAGAAGTATAGGAGGATAGTGGGCAAGCTCATATACCTAACAATTACTAGACCAGATGTGTGTTTTGCTGTGAACCAAGTCAGTCAACACATGCAAACACCTAAAGTTCATCACTGGAATATGGTGGAAAGGATCTTGATTCTTGAGATACTTGAGAGAAGCTCCTGGTCAAGGTGTGTGGATGACTTGCAATGGAAGCACAGAGATTGTGGGGTACTGTGATGCAGATTGGGCTGGTTATAGAGTGGACAGGAGGTCTACAACAGGATATTGTACCTTTATTGGAGGCAACTTAGTCACCTGGAAGAGCAAGAAGCAGAAGATAGTTTCATGCTCAGGTGCTGAAGCAGAATATAGAGCAATGAGAAAGGTTACTAGTGAGCTTACCTGGATCAGTAACCTGCTAAGAGACTTGGGGATTGAGACTACAACACCCATCACCATGCACTGCAACAACCAGGCTGCCATTCTTATAGCATCCAACAGTGTGTTCCATGAGAGGACTAAACACATTGAGGTGGATTGCCATAAGGTTAGACAAGCTGTGGAGCAGCAACTAATATTGCTTTGCTACACTATAAGTGAAGACCAGTTGGCTGATATCTTCACCAAAGCAGCAAGCACAAAGGTCTGTGAGTTCATTCATTCAAACCTTGTACTGATGGATATCCCATCTCACTGATCCTCTTAGCCATGAGGTGTTATACTCTTTTTCCTTGGCTTAGTTTTCTCCCAAGTGGATTTTCTAAGCTAAAGGTTTTAATAAGGGAATGCTTCATGGTTTCCAAGCTTGACTAGTCCCTATGGTCAAGCTTGAGGGGGAGTGTTGAGATGAAGCAATAAGATTAAGAGGAAATCAGTTGGTTTGGAATAAACTAGGATTCAAGATAACTTGGGAGTCAAGGCTGTCCGTACAACC